>BSBK01006524.1:640000-790000 GCA_027943335.1 Chamaecyparis obtusa
TGGTTGATGATTAGTCAGAATCTATGGCTATCGTTATTTCACATAAAAAAGTTACATGGTGTTTATTTCATGCAAAATAATGACAAGGTGCCACCTGTCCCAGCGAGCCCATTTTTGGTATCACTTTATAACTGAGGTGACGAGTGTGACTGGTCAAATTAATTGATGTGGTGAATCCTGATTCATTGTAGTATTTCATGTAGTAAGGTGGGGTCAATTTTTTATGACATCAGCTAAGATTCCAAATCAATGGAGGGCATATGATCTCGAAGAATCTTGTGAGCCCATCAGATCATACACCATCTATCTGATTCTCCAAGTGTAAAGTCAGTAAAAGCTATGGGTCCAAAATGTTTCACGAGCATATATAGTAGTCTGTGATTAGTCCATAAAGTACTGAGTTGGTAGGTTGTCAAAAGGGTGTTGTCATCTATAGATAATTGATGGTGAGCGTGATTTTGCATAGGATATGTCAAACGTATAAAATCTTAAGGTAATCATTGATTTTACCTTTTCAGAAGTGGAAAAATGTAGGGGGTCCACTGCCAGGAGATCTATGGTTGGCATATGATTGCAAGGAATATTCTTTCCTCTTATGATCATATGATCACCATCCGATGAGAATCTGTTAGGTGGGGCCGATGTTCTAAGTTTTCAAACATGATTAAGTGCAAAAGGATTATGACCAACTGCCATCTGTCCTGTGGACCGTGCTAGTGTTGAGTTCTGACAAATGCAGGAGATCTATGACTATCATATGATCATGAGGAATATTATTTCCTCTTGCAATCATATGACCACCATCCGATGAGAAACTTGTCAGGTGGGACCTGAGACTTAAGGAAAATAAAGAGATTGAAAGATGATGTAAATTTTCAATTGTCGTAAATGAATAAGTCAAAGATGACTAAGAACTAAGGTGGATATGGATGATAGATCTTTCCACTAAAGTCATAGGTAGGAAAAGAATGAAGAATATAATCCTAACAATGTTGTATGCTGTAACTTGTGGTGGTAATGATAAAAGCTATAAGATCATGCCAGATATTTCTGAGATATTTAAAGAAGGTTGAATACAGTTGCAGATTGGATTGATTATTGTTTGGAAGATAGTTCGACTCCGAGAAGCCCAATGGATTTGACTTGACAAATGCTATTAAAAAGAAGATGAAGGACTCAAATTGAAGTGTCATAATTATAATGTCTTTTCTTATTCTCAAGTCAGTGATTGGCTTTTCAAATTCTATCATCAAGATGTTCTCTCTTTCTATCTTGTCTTTTTGAATTCTGGAAGATGAATCATTTCCTATAAGCATTGTATAAATACTGTGAAGAAAATGAATGAAAGGGTCAGAAAACTTGTCAATGAAGTAGTGTGATTCTATTTACAAAGCTGAATTCCTATTTGTTGTTCCATTTTCATAGTTTATTTGCATGATGAATGCAAAGAACAGTTGTAAGTGAAACTACTTTTTCTGATTGAATGCCATTTCATGTCAGAAATTGTGGTGTGATCAATTCCAGTTGGTCTTTCATTTGTAATTCTTCCTCTGTTCACTCTTTATTTTAGTTGCATCTTTGAATGGAAAGTACACTTATATTCTAAGACTATAATTTCTTCCTGAATTCTATTTCATGCTAAGTGGTTTCAGTATTGGTGATTCCATTTACCTTTATTGTATAGGTCTTCTTCTATTCATCAAGTAGAATCTGCATTTCATAAAAAGGTAGAATAGAATTAGTTTAGGTGTTTAAATCATATGATGATCTATAATCAGCATTCTACTGAGGGTTGTAGATTATCTCCATCTTATCCTTGCCTAAATTACTTGTGCCTACAAGTAGTTTGGTTACAATTTCATTGCTCAGAGTATCTAATGATTAATAAAAAACAAATTTATTGAAGATCAAATACAATCAAGGAGCTGTACCTGCTAATTCAGAGGGTAGTGATTGTAAATATACACAGACCCATTTGTTGGTGACATCCTTTTTTTCTCTCACCTTGGGTGTTAAGAAGAGTCAGAGATTATAAATCTAACAGGAGGATGAACTGTTAACCAATAGTTTTTGGTGACTCTACTGGGGAGGACTTTGAAAAGAGGAGAAGATATTAATAAGTTTTTCTCAGAATTTTAAGGCATCTTGGATTCCAAATTCACCAGGAGTGCAAAACAAAAGGGAAAGGTTGACCCAATATACGAAGAACTGAAACAAGTCAATTTCCCTATCCTTGAAGATATTTTTAGGAAAGGAAGGCTAAGGCAAGAGAAACAAAAAATAAGAAGCCTGCCAATTTTTAGTTATCAACAGTAGTTCCTTTGAGGTCAAAGAGAAGTAAGTCTTCCTCTCCTCCTATTGGTAGAATTCCTATCTCTACCACTTGCAATTCATTTTTATTGCATGGTATTGCACTTCCCCTCACAGTTTCAATTCAAGCAGTTGCACAGAATACGAGAGTAGTAAACATGGCTATTCCTTGGGGAAATGCTATTGGACCATTGAATCTCACAGCCAATCATGATTTACCAAAAGCCTCTAGGAAGAATTTCCCAAGATTTAATGGTGATGGTTCAGTATCTACAGAACAACATCTAAGTTCCTTTCATAAAGCATGTAGCATGGTCAATCCTCAGCATGAAGATGTTGCGGTCAGGATGTTTGTAGACACTCTTGTTGGTGATGCTGTAGATTGGTTCCAAGACTTACCCACAGGTTGCATTACTAGTTGAAATGCCATGAAATAGAGATTTGAAGGAAGGTACAAGAGTGCTGAAGATGCACAAAGTTTGTTATTGCAGCTTGCACAAATAAAGAAAGAACCATCTATCTCCATGAGAGATTTTAATGCCAAGTTTAATAAACTCATTAAAAGGATTCCAGCTATAAGTGCGCCAATTGGAGATAATCAGAAAACATTCTACAGTAGCTCTATGCCCCTGGAACTTGGTTATTAGATAAGGAGAGCTAATGTGGCAGATTTACAGGCTGCACAAACACTTGCAGTGGAAATGGAGGATGATATGATAGCCTCCGAAAGATGGAAAAAGGAGTTTCATGGTGGTTCTAAAAACAGTACAGCCAGCATGTCAAATAGTATAGAGGCTATGTTGCAAAGGTTATCAAATGAATTGATTGCATTAAAGAAACAGGTCAATAGGCCAGCCCATTCATTTTATCAACCATATCAAGAAGGACCAAGATTTCAATCTGGAAATAAAAATTTGCAGATTCCTGCTGCTCAACCAAGATTAGCAATTGAAGCTCCTCCAAAGAAACATAATTCAAATGTTTTTCATATTAGGATAGACCATGATGATAATTTTGATGATAATATGATCAGACATTTGCAAATTGAAGAGGAAGGAGAGCAAGGCATTGCATATTCAAAAAATGAAGATTATCATGCTCCTCATGGCGACTCCATAAGTTTATACTGTGAGTATGAATCTGATTCAGAAAATGGAGGTGTTTTCTTTGCTACTTTGGAGGGACCTCAGCTAACTATTATGATAAGAGGTCAAAAAAATAAAAACCAGACTTCTAATGTGGTTCTAGCTAACAATTCAGCACCTTCTTACAAAGTGGACAAAGACAAAAGTACAACATCAAGTTCTTCACCAAAGGAGCAAAAAGATAAGTCATCTAATTCCTTTGATATTGTAAAGTTTTGTGAAGAAACTAAAGTTCAAATAACTCCTATGGATTATCTAAAATCAAACCCGGATCAATTGCAAAGATTGGTAGAACATTGTAGGAGTAAAGAAAGTGTTCTTGTTAATGCTAATATTAATGCTAAAAGTCAAGCTAGTACTAGCAAAGAGAATTAAGTGGATGATGATTTCTCAATTCCAAGATTATTTCATGAAGAAGAATCTGTTGTTCATGCTACTTGTTCTAACCTAAAACCAGAACCTTTTTATGTGTCACTTTTTATCAATGGAAATAAATTGAGTAATTGCATCATAGATTCGGGAGCTTTAGATAATGTAATGCCTGCATCAGTTGCTAAAGCTTTAGGATTTCCTTTAACTAAAGTCTTTGGTAGGTGTTACTCTATGGATGCTAAACAAGTGCCTTTGATTGGTCAAATCAAAGATGCTCAAGTTGCTCTGGTAGCTTATCCTTCTAAAAGATTGAGACTCACTATTCTTGTAGCTGATATTCTTGAGAGTTATGGGATGCTTCTTAGTAGAAGTTTCTGCAAGGACTTGGGAGGGGAGATTAAATTAGATTGGTCTTCTGCAATTATTCCAGTGGGAAATAAAAAGGTGGAGTTAGAACTAGAAGGAAAGGAAAAGTATACAGTGCTGAAATCAGATGATCCTAGATCACAAATTCTTTATCATGAAACATAGTTTGGAAATTATATGTTATATTATGACAACTTTGATGTTCATGAGGAATTAGACCAGGTAGAGGATAACTAGTTATGGACATTAGAATTTGATGGAAGTTGTGCTAGAGCTGGTTCAGGTGCTGGAATAGTTTTGATAGCCCCTAATGGAGAAGTTACTTGCCTAGCTTACAAATTGGATTTTAAAAACACTGATAACATAGCAGAGTACGAGGCACTTCTCCTTGGTATAGAGGCAGCTAAACAAAAGGGAGTTAAATTGCTCAAAGTCCAAGGTGATTCTGAATTGGTTGTGAGGCAAGTTAAAAATAATAGATTGAAAAGTTACAGGAATAAGGTGTGGGATGAAATAGAAAGTTTGAATGCTTTCTCAATAGTCTCAGTGCCTAGAGAACAAAATTCCAGAGCTGATTCATTGGCAGTATCTGCATCTTTACTCCTACCTCATCCTGATTTTAAAGATCAAATGTTTAGAATGGAGGTAATGTTCAGACCTAAGGTGCCTGATAATGAAGAATCTTGGTAGGTATTTGAGGATGATAAGCATATTCAGTAGTTCATAGAAGGAACAGGTCCCTTTGCTAACTTGTGTTTTGAAAATGATCAGAAGGAGGAGAAGCTATCAAATGAAGAAGAAGAATTAAAATCAGGTATTATTCAGTTTAAAGAAAAT
The DNA here is from genome assembly GCA_027943335.1 of Chamaecyparis obtusa. NCBI lineage: Eukaryota > Viridiplantae > Streptophyta > Pinopsida > Cupressales > Cupressaceae > Chamaecyparis > Chamaecyparis obtusa. The sequence continues at coordinate 645,031 of BSBK01006524.1, forward strand.
AGAATTCCATCTCATGTTGTTTCCTTAGATAAATTTTTTGATAAACATGATGCTTACATTAAAAAGGGAGAAATAAAAAGGGAAAAACATGTGGAGAATTTGATGGGCTTAATATAGGGACTGAGGACAGTCCTAAAATGATCAATGTTGGAAAATGCTGCACTTTTGAGGAAAGAATAAAAGTCAGAGAATTGTTGATTGAATTCCAAGATGTTTTTGCTTGGAGTTATGAGGATTTAAAGAATTTTATGAATGGAAAATTCAGGCACAACATCCCTCTTAAATCTGGAGTATCACCTGTCAAACAAAAGCAGAGAAATTATAATCCACTAGTGGAAGGAGCAATTTTCAAAGAAATAGATAAAATGTTTAAAGCCAAGATCATTTATCCTATCCATCATTCTACCTGGGTGGCAAACATTGTTCCTATAAGAAAAAAGAATGGAGAGATAAGGATTTGTGTGGATTTTAGGAATCTAAACCAAGCTTCCCTCAAAGACAATTTTGCTTTGCCTAACATGGATCATTTGTTGCAGACTGTGGCAGGATCAGAGATGATGTCCATGTCAGATGGATTCTCAGGATATAATCAAATACAAGTGGATGAAGTAGATCAATATAAAATAGCCTTCACAACACCATGGAGCATGTTTGCATACAATAGAATGCCATTTGGGTTAATTAATGCAGGTGTAACCTTTCAAAGAGCTATGGATTTGTCTTTCAGTGATTTGAAAAACAAAATTATTGTGATATATTTAGATGACTTGACTGTCTTTTCTAAGGAAAGGAAAGATCATCTTGGAGATTTGGCAAAAGTTCTGCAAAGATGCAGAGATCAAGGCATCTCATTGAATCCGAAGAAATCAATGTTTTGTGTCACTGAAGGTAGGCTCCTTGGCCATATTGTTTCTCAAGAAGGAGTTAAAATTGATCCAGATAGAGTTAGAGCTATTCAACAACTAAGTTTACCATTAAGTAAAATAGGAGTTAAATCTTTCTTTGGGCAAGTAAACTTTTTGAGGAGGTTTGTTCCTGATTTCTCTGAGATTGTAAAGGATATAGTTGACATGATGAAGAGTAATAAAAATTTTAAATGGACTGATTTTGGGAAGAAATATTTTGAAAATATAAAAGGTGCTATTGCAAATGCTCCTGTCCTTGTTCATCCAGATTATACTAAAGATTTTATCATATATTGTTATGCATCATCTCATACCATGTCAGCAATATTAATGCAAGAAACTAAAGAAGGTATACAAGCCCCAATTTCCTTCATGAGTATGCCTCTGAAAAATCATGAGCTGAAGTATTCTCAAGTTGAAAAACATGCTTATGCAGTGGTGAGAGCATTAAAGAATTTTAGGTTTTATATTCTGCATTCACGTTCAGTCATTCATGTGCTTGATGCTGCTGTAAAGAGTGTATTAACACAACAAGATGTTGGTTGTAACAATAGAGGAGCTTGGATTGCTAAAGTCCAGGAGTATGACATAGACATTAGACCAACAAAGCTAATAAGAGGGAATGCTCTTTGCAAGGCCATAGCAGAGAATCAATAAGTTGAAGAAGATGATCAAAGAGTGCTCATGGTAAGTCTGCAAGATCCTTGTTTCTCAAACATTGCATATTTTCTGACTTATGGTGAATGTCTAGATGGATTAACCGCTAAACAAAAGAGGAATTTAAAGAATAAAGCCTTGAAGTATGTTATACATGATGATGTTTTATATAAGAAAGCAATTGATGGCACTTTTCTAAGATGTGTTGATAAAGAACAACATGAAAGGTTATTGAAATCTTTTCATGTTGAAGCATGTGGAGGTCACTTCTCATCCACTGTGACAACTTTTAAGATTTTGAGACAATGCTATTATTGGCTTGGCATGTTCAAAGATTCATATAAGTGGATTGAAAATTGTGAAAAGTGTAGGATGTTTGCAGGCAAACCACAATTGGCTGCATTACCTTTGAAACCGGCGGTGATAGAGGCTCCTTTTCAGCAATGGGGTTTGGACTTCATAGGACCTATCAACCCTTCTTCAAGTCAAGGACATTCATACATCTAGACTGCCACTGATTACTTCAGCAAATGGGTTGAAGCTAAACCAATGAAGAAGACTACATCAGAGGTGGTATGTGAATTCATTAAAGAACAAATATTGGTAAGATTTGGAGTTCCCACAAAATTGATATTGGATAATGCTTCTTACTTTTCATCCTGAGAGATGGTTTCTTTTTGTTATGATCATGGAATTCAAATAGGGCACTCTTCTGATTATTTTCCTCAAGGTAATGGTCAGGCTGAGTCAAGTAATAAAAATTTGATTAATATTTTGAAGAAGTTAGTTGTTGATAATCAGAGAGATTGGCACAAAAGCATATATGATGCTCTTTGGGTAGATAGAACCACTTCTAAAAGAGCCATTGGGATTTCACCTTTTGAATTGGTGTATGGAGTAGAGGCTAGCTTACCATTGCCATTAGAACTTGCTGCTTGTAAGTTGAAAACCACAATTGAGGATGATATTTTCAAGGATGGTTTAGAAAAAAGGATCTTGTATTTGACAAAGTTGCAGGAAGAAAGGGAAAATATGGTTGATAGGATCACTGAACATCAGAACCGAGTCAAGAAGTTGTTTGACAAAAAGGCAAGGCCAAGAAAATTTATGGAAGGTGATATGGTGCTGCTATGGGATAAGAGACATGAGCCTAAAGGAATGCATTCAAAATTTTAGTCTTTGTGGAAAGGTCCATTTCAGATTGTGCAAGTGAATCAAAACAATTCTTTCAGATTGGCATATCCTTCGGGAGAGTCTCTGCCATGTTCCTATAATGGGCAGGACTTGAAGCTATATCAAATGCATGATTGAAGAGCAGGTAACCCCTACATAGTAGTTAGTTAGGTAGGTTTCCTTTTTGTGTCATAGTTTAGTGGTTGTCTTTCATTTTGCTGCTACTTTCCTTCCGTTTAGTTTTGCCTTGTCAAGTTGCCAGCTATTTTGTGGAACCAGAGATTGCTAGAATTCTTCTAAGCATTGTAATGCTTAAATCCCCAGTCGGAGCCAGTTGTTGCCTCACTTCTTATCCTCTTTCCATGATGTCAAAGTGATAATCTTAATATTACAAGTCAGGACTGGTCATGTAATGTCTAGGTCTAGATTTCCTCTAAGATAGGAAATCATTGCCGGGTTTCCCTTCAATTTCCCTTCATGTTTTAGCCAGGTGGGTTGTTTTGAGGTCTCATTGTTTGGGTAAGTTGTAGCTCCCAATCCGGCAAAGATTATGGTGCTCCAAATGATTTTCTTTTCAAAGCAGGATGATGCTTGAAAGCCATGATCTCAAGATGTTTACAGTATATCAGAGGGAAGATTCTTCATGTAACGGAAGCAATGAAAGAGCCAGTATTGAAATATCTAGACTTCATTCTAAGAGTGTGCAACTCTGATCAAAAAGATCCATTTTGTTTCTTGGTTGATCAGAAGGTTAATGTTCAGCATGGTTGATGATCGGTCAGAATCTACAGTTGTCATTATTTCACATAAAAAAGTTACACGATGTTTATTTCATGCAAAATAATGACAAGGTGCCACCTATCCCAGTGGGCCCATTTTTGGTATCACTTTATAACTGAGGTGACGAGTGTGACTGGTCAAATTAATTGATGTGGAAACTCTTGATTCATTTTAGTATTTCATGCAGTAAGGTGGGGTCAATTTTTTATGACATCAGCTAAGATTCCAAATCAATGGAGGGCATATGATCTCGAAGAATCTTGTGAGCCCATCAGATCATACACCATCCGTCTGATTCTCCAGGTGTAAATTTAGTAAAAGCAATGGGTCAAAAATGTTTCATGAGCATATATGGTAGTCTGTGATTAGTCCACAAAGTACTGAGTTGGCGGGTTGTCAGAAGGGTCCTGTCATCTATAGAGAATCAACGGTGAGTGTGATTTTGCATAAGATATATCAGACGTATAAGATCTTAAGGTAACCATTGATTTTACCTTTTCAGAAGTGGAAAAATGTAGGGGGTCCACTACCAGGAGATCTACGGTTGGTGTATGATCATGAGGAATATTCTTTCCTCTTGCAATCATACGATCACCTTCCGATGAGAATCTATCAGGTGGGGCTGATGTTTTAAGTTTTCAGACATGATAAAGTGCAAAAGGATTATGACTGACTGCCATCTGTCCTGTGGACCCTGCTAGTGTTGAGTTCTAACAAATGCGGGAGATCTATGGCTATCATATGATTGTGAGGAATATTCTTTCCTCTCGTGAACATAGGACCACTGTCTGATGAGAAACTTGTCAGGTGGAACCTGAGACTTAAGGAAAATAAAGAGATTGAAAGACAATTTAAATTTTCAACTGTTGTAAATGAATAAGTCGAAGGTGACTAAGAACTAAGGTGGATATGGATGATAGATATTTCGACTGAAGTCACACGTAGGAAAAGAATGAAGAATATAATCCTAACAATGTTGTATGCTATAGCTTGTGGTGGTAATGATAAAAGCTATAAGATCATGCCAAATATTTCTGAGATATTTAAAGAAGGTTGAATACAGTTGCAGATCGGATTGATTATTGTTTGGAAGATAGTTTGACTCCAAAAAGCCCAATGGATTTGACTTGACAAATGCTATTAAAAAGAAGATGAAGGACTCAGATCGAAGCATCATAATTATAATGTCTTTTCTTATTCTCATGTCAGTGATTGGCTTTTCAAATTCTATCATCGAGATGTTCTCTCTTTCTATCTTGTCTTTTTGAATTTTGGAAGATGAATCATTTCCTATAAGCATTGTATAAATACTATGAAGAAAATGAATGAAAGGGTCGGAAAACTTGTCAATGAAGTAGTGTGATTCTATTTACAAAGCTGAATTCCTATTTGTTGTTCCATTTTCATAGTTTATTTGCATGATGAATGGAAAGAACACTTATAAGTGAAACTAATTTTTCTGATTGAATGCCATTTCATGTTAGAAATTGTGGTGTGATCAATTCCAGTTGGTTTTTCATTTGTAATTCTTCCTCTGTTCACTCTTTATTTCAGTTGCATCTTTGAATGGAAAGTACACTTATATTTTGAGATTGTTATTTCTTCTTGAATTCTATTTCATGCTAAGTGGTTGCAGTATTGGTGATTCCATAATTTACCTTTATTGTATAGGTCTGCTTCTATTCATCAAGTAGAATCTACATTTCATAAAAAGGTAGAATAGAATTAGTTTAGGTGTTTAAATCATGTGATGATCTATAATAAGCATTCTACTGAGGGTTTTATATTATCTCCATCTTATCCTTGCCTAAATTACTTGTGCCTACAAGTAGTTTGGTTACAATTTCATTGCTCAGAGTATTTGATGATTAATAAAAAACAAATTTATTGAAGATCAAATACAATCAAGGAGCTATACCTGCTAATTCAGAGGGCAGTGATTGTAAACATACACTGACCCATTTGTTGGTGACATCCTTTTGTTCTCTCACCTTGGGTGTTAAGAAGAGTCAGAGATTATAAATCTAAGGGGAGGACAAACTGTTAACCAACAACTTTATTAGTCTTCCTCTTGGATCATGTCTAACAACAAATGACCAACCTAGTTTATGTGGAACGTTTGAGTAAAATACCTGCTCACATTGGCTTGGAAGAACATAGGGCTCTTCTCCAACTAGCTCAAACAACCTTGTATTAACCATTGGAAATAAATTTTCATGTTCAATAATAGTTCTATCAGGATCATTTTTATTGAGTCGTAGTCTATACCATTTCATAATGAAAAGAACTAATTTGAAGGAATTGAAGTCGTAGTCAAGTATATCAACCAAAATACCATAGTATCAATTTTGTGACTCTTGAGGATGTAAGTCATTTCTATATGAAATATTAGTCACCTGGAACACTGCACTTATCCCAGAATCACAAGTTCTCCCTTGTGTCATCCAACTTTTTGACATGAAACTTATAACCACTACAAAACATAGCCTTGTTGTGTTTCACTTGAAATAATATCAAACATGTATAAATTATTGCATCATGAGTTGAAAAACATACGATTGATTAATTAACAAATTTATATGTACCTAGTGTTCTCTTAAACCATATGATAAATCTATTTCCTTTTATGTAACACTAGTATCTCCATTGTGATGAGCTTGTATAACCAATGAAGACACAGATTCCTATGTTAATCTATGACCATTCTGTTGACATTGTTCAATCCATGCCATCATCCAATCTTGATTGTTTGCAATAAATAAATGTATTGCATCCCACTCTTTAGCAGCTATACAAAAGTAAATAGATGACTTACAATAGATTTATTTTGAAGATTAAGAATTAATTTACTACAAGAACATCTCATAATTTATTACCTTTCAGTTTCCTAAATCTACCATTGCCCACCAAGTGCTCCCCTTCAAATTTTTTAATTGAGTCAAGATCCCAAATGCAATCTATATGGGTCTTTGCTACAAGATTAGGAAGATATTGAGTAAGGTACACCATCATCTGGTATACCATATATCTCTCAACCATAGAACCCTTGAGATGTGCTTTTTGTCATACCAAACCCTTCAAAAATTTCAAGTGTCTCTCAACCATCCACATTGACCTAGCATGTATAGGTCCACAGAATTCAATTTCCTCAACTTGGTGTATGAGGTAATGTTCTTGTGCATTGAAAATAGCTAGAGGTAAACACTTTTGCATTTCACACATTAATTGACTAATTATTTTCTTCCAATATTTTATATCTTCTTTATGGGTTTCTTTAGATGACAACCACCTACAAGGGATTCAAGACATAAATATATAAATATAAGACTTTACAATATATTACTTGTTTGATATATTGAACAACTATCACTGCTTACCTCATGTATTTTCTAAGATCATATATCACTTGTTTGATATTATTGTTGAAGTTCTCTAGGAGAGATAGAGGTAGAAAATACTGCAATGATTGTCAATTGATCATTTCATACAATGAAAACTAAATGCAATTACACAAATATATTATAAATACAAAAGACTATGACTTACCTTGATGAAGGTATGCCAATCATGCATTTTCATCCCTGACCCAAAATATTTTTTCTTTGATATGAGATTTCTTACATTCATAGAAAACCCTATAGGAAATCAAATTTTTGATGCAGAAGCATCCTGGGTGTAAGAGCAATCTTGCATCACCCAAAAATATTTTTGTTTTTGTATTCAATAAGGGCTATCTTATGTAGAGCTGCTATTTATGGAAACTTGTTATTTTTAGTAAGTTGGTCATACAATCATAGAATGTTCTAATTTCACATGTGGAGGTTCATCTCAGTCATATCAGTCTGCCAGTAAAGTTTCATTGATAGATCAAGTCTAGCTTTGGAGATATTGAAGATTTTTGGTATTGGCAGCAGGGTACAAAAACTTTGAACTCAGTTTTGAAGGCTTTAGAGGACCCAGATGAGGTTGAAAATTTGGGTGATGGGTGCTTGCACAAGTGAAGCCTATAGAGCACTTCGTGGCCTTTCTGAATTGGGGTTATAATAGTCAATCGGAGCAACTAACAATGACTTATGGTCTTCGGAAGTTGGGTCACCTGAAATGGCAGAAAATAATTTTCCTTCAAAATTTTTGTTCGAGTTTCAAAAGTTATTTTGAGCCAACTTTGATGTAATAAATTGTAAAATAAAATGATTCTAAGTTTGGTCAGCCCTTTGGGCTAAATTTTTGGAACCTTCTCGGGTGGTGGGAATTGCCTATATAAAGAAGGCCCGTAGTGTTGTCTTAGGCAGTTCTCGGTAGATCTGGGTAATAATTCGACGCTTTGTCCTACAAAATATTGTAAGGGGAATGCCCATGTGGCTTTGCATATTGTAATTCTAAAATTTAGAATTTCACACTTGTGGAGATAATAAGAAGCCCATTTTCTATTCTTGTAAATTATTGTTGTTTCTCTATTTCTGTTATGTGTTTGTGGTATTAAGGGGAGCACCCTTCATCAATTTTTCAGATCACTTCTTTTATGGAATTACTTTGTTGCTCTATTAATAACCAAGGAAGAGCACTTACATTAATCCGGTCTCCATTACTATTTGATTCAATGATATTTTTCATTGCATGATTGGAATCATGAATGTCACTACAAATTTTGCCAAGTTTTTCTTTGTCACGCCTTCCATCCAATATTTCCTATGTCTCTATTACATTCTTTCCAATATGCATAGTATCAAAAAAATGCACAATTTGTAGATGCTCATAGTAGGGCAGCCTACTAAATTCTCTAGGATAACATTTTAGTCCCTTTAGAAGCTGGTTGGTGATGCCTTCACAACCTTCAAGATCATCAACTACATAATTAGCCAAAAAAACACAATCAAAATATATAATTTTCAAACATCGACCATTATGTGGAATGATATTACCTTGAATTCTATTATATTCCAACTAACATAGGTGAGGTGTCATTCTTTGGGGCTTTGATGTAGTCTCTTCTTTCCCATTGAAAAGATGACTTTCTGCATTTTAATACTTATGATTTCTGGGGAGGAACTGCCTATACTTATCAAACACCTATTTTCTTAAACTTTTGGAATGATGGGATTTCATCTTTGGACCACACATTAGAAATTAAAATTTTTCCTTTGTTTGAAGACCTACAAGATAAAGATAAAATTGGATTAAATATGTATATTTTTAGAGCTTGAATTATCCCGTACAACTAGAATTCACCATAACATACCACAGAAATGTGTTAACCCTGGAGCATCATGAATTTCCCACACAAGTATTGCATGGAATTGAAATTATCTTTGTCCAATTGGTCAGGAGATGTCATACATAGTGAAACCATTCCATAACACCAACAACTCATCGATAAGAGGCACAATATATACATTCATATCTTTCACTTGGTACTTACCTAGTTGAATTAACAACAACATCAGATAGTTATTGTGGCCCTTTCACTCTAAGACTTATAATTACATGTAGATAACTATCAAATAATAAGATACCTAGAACAATCATTACCAACATAATGTGCTCCCTCTTTATTGATATCCATTGAGGAAGGTTATTGTTCATAACAAAAATAAGCCACATCGAGCAAACTGATCTCATCTCTCAATGTGGATTGACACCGTTTGCTGCTAGAGAAAGCTTGAGATTTCAAGGTTCCTCTTTAAAGTGTGGCCACTTTTCCTGTATGTCCATAAATGATGAACCATCTATAGGCATTCAAATAATGTCATCTTAACTCTTGTTGTGTGCATGGTAATCCATAAATTGTGCCAAGCTATTGCACTTGAATAATCATTTCAGATGTGGAATAATGGGGATGTGATGAAGAACCTTGCGAGGCACCTTTTTTGTCACTTGATCATCTCAATATCTTCCTGTACGGCATTCAAGGCATTCTATTGCATTTTTGTGTTCTTTATAATAAATAATATGATCTTTAGGACAAGAATCTATTTTTTGATACCCATTCCAATATGTTTCATAGGTGCACATAATTCTTGGTATGAGTGAGGGAGAACATTTGATGGTAGTAACAGAAAGTCACCTATCAATCTACAAAAAATAATATAAGTCATTACTATAAACAATCTTAATGATACATGTTTGACCTTTTCTAGACTATAGTGACATATATGACAAACCTTAGCATACGTGACATTGCTATGTTAGATAAAACATTCATAACCTTCAAATTCACCAACAATAATACAACAAAGAGAAGAGTAGATTGGGAGCCTTTGTAAAGGGCCATGTCTACCTTCTCAAGTAGAGGTATATCATGGACATTGTGTTACAAGTAGTGGTTACCATTGCACCAAAAGGTCGACCTGTTAATGCCCGATACAACCACTAGACTTATAGAAGACACATGAGGCTATTAAACCATGTCATGAATCCTGAGTGGAGCACTGACCATTTTGCCAACAATCTCCCCCTTAGTATTACCCAAGGGGACTCAAACCTATGACTAAGCTCTGATACCACTTGTTACAAGTAGTGGTTTTCATCGCACCAAAAGATCAACCTGTTAATGCCCGATACAACCACTAGACTTATAGAAGACACAGGAGGCTATTAAACCATGTCATGAATCCCAAGGGGAGAACTGACCATTTTTCCAACACATTGTCAATGTCATCCTCATCAACAGCACTAGCAGCACCAGTAAAAACTGTGTTAATGATCAATGCATTCATAACATCATCTTCAAATATTTTTTCTAGCACATGATCATCATCTTCCATTGGATCATGATCTTCAACTTCAATACTCACACCTCCATGTTCCTCTATATTCACACTAGGGAGATCAACCTATATAAAAATAATGATAATCAAACCTCCTTCCATGGCTCATATGTATATTAGTTGTGAAAATAATATAACAAACAACTTACCACTGAATTATAATTAAAACCCCCTTCCATGTGACCATTCTCCCTACAATGTCTCTTTGTTGTTTTGATTTTGATTCTTCTTGTCTTTAAGCTGTTACAACTCTTACATGGACAATAACATTTGTCATCGCCTTCTCTTTGAAAGTTAGATAGCAATCTAGTGATTGTCTCCCTATTTTGATCAAATTCTTTTGTATTATTTGACATGATCCTTAATGTGTCTATCTACAAAAAAATTGGGGATGCCTCCTTTCATTAGCTTTATGTCACATTATCATAGCTTCTCATTTTCTGACAGACTTTGCCAAAAGATTTGTAGGAAACCAAGTAAGGGGTATTATTGAGTTCGAACACATTGAGCTGCTACAACTAAATTATAAATCATGAACTCACTATAAAATTAAAACTAAATAGGGACATAAGTAAGACATTTAATACATTATTACTTCATCATGATGATAATAATTTCATTGGCTCAAAGCACATAGAAATTCAAAATAGTAAGTGCATTATTTTATTAATGATGTCCCTATTTGATCTAATAGCATCAATATAACAAATAAAGCACTGACCAATCAAATAGGGACATGAGGTGTTTGATATTCACTATGTGGTGTTTGATATTATAAAATAACATATATTGTGTGAAGTGTTTGATCTCTCTTTATTTGTTTTGTTGTTGATATTCACTATGTGGTACTCTCCGTTTATGATCATTTCATGAGGAAATTTCTTGATGGCTTATGGGCTGCAAACTAGGGCATCATGCATTATTTATGAGCTCACCATTTGAGCACCAACCAATCAAATAGGGACATGAGGTGCTCAAATAGTGAGCTCATAAATAATGCATGATGCCCTAGTTGTAGGTAGTTATCTTTTCTATTATGACGGAGGAGTGAAAGGTAATGATCAATGAGGTTTCTACTATTAGAATTAATACACTTACTATTTTAAATTTGAGCTCAAGCACCATGCAATGTTATTTTTGTCATTGCATGCTTGCTATTGTTGTGCACCATATATTGTTTTATACACTATTTATTTCATTGATACTATGAGCTATTATAGTTGACTATATTCTTTTGGGGTCTGATCTATTGTAGTTGTTTCTTTTTTCTTTGAATCATTGTTTGCAATTACTTTTGATGCAATATTTGTGTGAAGAACAAGAACAAAATGGTGAATGAGTGTATTTGACAAAGATAAACATGACACATTTTTTTGGGCTGATTGGGTTGGCTTGGTACCATTTACATGGTCTGGCCAGATATTAAATAGTGAGCTCATGAACAATGCATGATGCCCTAGCTTGCAGCCCGTGAGCCCTCAAGATATCTCCTCATGAAATGATCATAAAAGAAGAGTACCACATAGCGAATATCAACACCAAAACAAATAAAGAGAGATCAAACACTTCACAGAATGCCTTGAAGGTAATAGAAATGATGCCCTAGCTCTCAAAGCTCATAGGTCATCAAGCATTCCAAATGAAAAGATGTAAACAATGCCAGTATTAAAAAGTGAGCTCATGAATAATGTATCATGTCCCTATTTGATCTAATAGCATCAATATAACATAAAGAGCACCAACCAATCAAATAGGGACATGAGGTGCTCAAATAGTGAGCTCATAAAATAATATATTTAGTCTTAATAAAATCTTATAAAGCAACATATATGTGTGAAGTGTTTGATCTCTCTTTATTTGTTTTGTTAATATTCACTATGTGGTACTCCCTGTTTATGATCAAATAGACAAAGCTCAAATGCCTACCTCAAGTGCTAGTGCCCTCTTCCCACACAGTGCCGGCCTCTTTGTGCACACCAAACTCGAATGCCCTCTTCACACCATGCAAAAGTGCAGTGCCATCTTCATGACAACTCTTCAAATTCAAAAATTACAAATGACATTTTCTTTTTCTTTTCTTTTTTATTTATAACCAAATGGGTGTCACAATTTATGAGCCCATTTTTTGAGAACTGGCCAATCAAATAGGGACATGAGGTGCTCAAATAGTGAGCTCATAAACAATGCATGATGCTCTAGTTGTAGGTAGTTATCTCTTCTATAATGATGGAGGAGTGAAAGGTAATGATCAATGAAGTTGTTGCTATTAGATCATACATTAATAAACTTACTGTTTTGAATTTGAGCTTGGACATCATGGAATGTTATTGTTGTCATTGCATGCTTGCTGCTGTTGTGCACCATATATTGTTTTATACACATAGAACAATAGATTTTGGGACTTAAACTTATGTTCAATCTTTAGTAATGGTTTGGGGAGCTAATTACTAGATGAGTGACTATAGTACCCTAGTTTGCATTATCAAATGATCTTGTTTAATTTGTGTTCATTTCATGCAAAGATACATGTAAAGGAAAATAAATTTTTGCATCTAAAGATTACATGTATATATATGAAAATAACTGGTATATACTATACAAGGAAAATAAGTTTCAGAAGAAAATGTAAGAGTACAGACATACATAAGAGGATGGACATAAATAATAAGGGTGTCAGACATTGCCTAAAGTGATGAATTTTTTACTTGGGTATGAATCTAGTGTGCCCCTGTGTGATCCAGAACCTAAAAAGAAAAGAGAGATGGGGGATAGATAAAAAATATTTAGGCAATGAATGACATCCTATTACTGATCCTCATCTACAATTATGCATGTGCATAGTCAAGCCATACACTTCTGAAAGAAAAATCAAGCTCACAATCTCAATGAAATAAAAAGTGTATAAAATAATATATGGTGTACAATAACAGCAAGCATGCAATGATAACAATAAATTTGCATGATGCCCGAGCTCAAATTCAAAACAGTAAGTGTGTTAATGTATGATCTAATAGCAGCAACCTCATTGATCATTACCTTTCACTCCTCCATCATTATTGAAGAGATAACTACCTACAACTATATTTCATAATTCCTCCTTTGAAGTATGTATATATCAAGTATAATTATGAGTTTACATCATATATTTAGTCTTAATAAAATCTTATAAAATAACATAAAAATAACCCAAAATACTTTGTCTTAATAAAATCTTAATAAAACAATATATTTAATCTTAATAAAATAATACACTTACTGTTTTGAATTTAAGCTCAGACATCATACATTATTTATGAGCTCATTATTTGATTACCATCTAATCAAATAGGGATATGAGGTGCTCAAATAGTGAGCTCATAAACAATGCATGATGCCCTAGTTTGCAGCCTGCAAGCCATCAAGATATTTCCTCATGAAGTGATCATAAACGGGGAGTACCACATAGTGAATATCAATAACAAAACAAATAAAGAGAGATCAAACACTTCACACAATTCCTTGAAGGTAATATAAATGATGCCCTAGGTCTCAAAGCTCGCGGGTCATCAAGCATTCCAAATGAAAAGATGTAAACAATGCTAGTATTAAACAATGAGCTCATGAACAATGTATGATGCCCTAGCTTGCAACCCACGAGCCATCAAGATATTTCCTCATGAAATGATCATAAATTGGGTGTGTCACATAGTGAATATCAACACCAAAACAAATAAAGAGAGATCAAACATTTCACACAATATATGCTGTTTTATAAGATTTTATTAAGACTAAATATATTGTTTTATGAGCTCACTATTTGAGTACCTCACGTCCTTATTTGATTGGTCAGTGCTATGTTTGTTATATTGATGCTATTAGATAAAATAAGGACATCAATATTAAAATAATACACATACAATTTTGAATTTGAGCTCATAAAGATTAACTTTCAGAAGAATATGAATGAATGCAAACATACATAAGTGGATGAACATAAATAATGAAGGTACCAAACATTGCTTGAAGTAATGAAGTGTTGACCCAAGCTTCAATCTAGTATGCTCTTGTGTGATCCAAAACCTACAAGGAAGGAAAAGATGGGGTTAGATCCAAAGGATCTAAGTAATTCCTGACACCCTATTACTGATCCTCATCTACAATTATGCATGTGCATAGTCAAGCCATACACTTCTAAATCAAACTATGCTACAGACAATATGGGTGTGTGTTAATGTGATTCAAAATCTATTATGCAAGATTATTTTATTATTGAGATAAGGATATCTTAATTCTACAAGAATAAATGTTTTGAGAAATATTTGAATTTAATTTTGACAATAACATGAGTGATATATTTCAAGCTTCAGCAAGATTTCATACCATGCAGTGTTCATAGATTACGTTCAATGTGTTATTTACACTTGTATTTTAGGGAAACTCTTGAAAACGTGCAAAAGAGATTGCATTCAACCATGTTGTTTACATGACACATGTAGCTTACCTCTAGCCTAAATTAGTGTTGCATACAAATCTCCAGATGCTATGTTGTATGAAGCCTCGTTAAAGCTTGAAAATGATAAGCATTATGATGCTGAGGTATGGTATGGTAAGCACAAGTATAGTTTCTCGTAAGCTACTATTGGTATAGTTTTTTTTTTTCAATAGTTGTAGAATCCAACTTCTTCTATACTTACATGTATGTATACATTTTGGGCTTGGCTTTAATGTCATGTAAATTTGAGTGAAATGGTAATAATATTTAAGAGAAACAAGTATGACATTTTAAACAACTATGCATATACATTATATAACAGGAGGAGTGATATATTTTAATGGCAACACTTAATGAGAAGGATGCCAATATAATAGGAGTGATATATTTTAATGGTAGTGGACATATAAATTACAGTGAAACTCTATAATTTATTATTGTAAGTGGACATAGAAATTGCAGTATAAGTAGTAGGATGGTTGTTCATGAGCTCACTGTTTAATATTTGGCCAAGCCATGTAAATGGTACCAGGCCAACCCAATCAACCCAAAAAAATGTCATATTTATCTTTGTCAAATACACTCGTTCACCATTTTGTTCTTGTTCTTCACACAAATATTGCATCAAAAGTAATTGTAAACAATGATTCAAATAAAAAAGAAACAAATACAATAGATCAGACCCTAAAAGAATATAGTCAACTCCAATAGCTCATAGTCTCAATGAAATAAACAATGTATAAAATAATATATGGTGCACAACAGTAGCAAGCATGCAATGACAACAATAACATTGCATGATACAATTCAATACTCTTAGTTTTTATTTAAATCTATTTGAAACTCCTACCAGCTCATTATCCAATAGTTAAACTAACCTATGACTTCAAAGGAGGAATTATGAAATATAGTTGTAGGTAGTTATCTCTTCTATAATGATGGAGGAGTCAAAGGTAATGATCAATGAGGTTGCTGCTATTAGATCATACATTAATACACTTACTATTTTGACAACAATAACATTGCATGATGCTAGAGCTCAAATTCAAAATAGTAAGTGTATTATTTTATTACTGATGTTGCTATTTGATCTAATAGCATCAATATAACAAATAGAGCACTGAAAAATCTAATAGGGACATGAGGTGCTCAAACAGTGAGCTCATAAACAATGCATGATGCCCTAGCTTGCAGCCCATGAGCCATCAAGACATTTCCTCATGAAATGATCATAAATGGGGAGTACCACGTAGTGAATATCAACAATAAAATAAATAAAAAGAGATCAAACACTTCACACAATGCCTTGAAGGTAATAGCAAAGATGTCCTAGCTCTCAAAGCTCACGGGTCATCGAGCATTCCAAATGCAAAGATGTAAACAATGCCAATATTAACATCCATATTTTTCCATTAAATCAACAAATGCCATCAAAATTAAATTGGGTTAATGAGAAGACAAAGCTCAAATGCCTACCTCAAGTCATGGCTTCCATATAAAGATCAAATGCTAAGGAACCATGTTATAAAATTTCATGCCAAATTTCAAGGCATGAAATTTTATAAGTATACATATATTTTCTTCAAGTCCCCCACATTGTAAACTCAATGCCAAGGAGAAAAAAGTATGATGTCAAAAAGTATAAAATTTCATGTCTTGAAATTTTACAACATAGTTCCCTTGCAGCTGCCATATGAAGAGCAGTGCAAGGTGGCAACTTTCCTATTTTACCACAGTTAGGGCCCTCTTTTACCATGCTTTATGAGCTTTATGTTTTTGTTTTAAGTGAAGACAAAGATTATCTTAATTTATTATCTTTAAATTTTATTCATTTTATGATTTTAAAAATTGAAATAAAAAATATAAACTTTTAAGAAACTTTTACATCTTTTCATCAAATGACCCAAAAATATCAAGAATCATCATATATGGTTGCTAATAGCCAACTTTTAGAAGAATATGAATGAATGCAAATATACATAAGTGGATGAACATAAATAATGAAGGTACCAGACATTTCTTGAAGTAATGAAGTGTTGACCTGGGGTTCAATCTAGTATGCTCTTGTATGATCCAAAACCTGCAAGGAAAGAAAAGATGGGGTTAGATCCAAAGGATCTAAGCAATGTCTGGCACCCTATTACTGATCCTCATCTACAATTATGCATGTGCAATGTGAATAAAAACTAAGAGTATTGAATTTTATCATGCAATGTTATTGTTTTCATTGCATGATTGTTGTTGTTGTGCACCATATATTGTTTTATACATTATTTATTTCATTGAGACTATGAGCTATTGTAGTTGACTATATTCTTTTGGGATTTGATCTATTGTATTTGTTTCTTTTTTCTTTGAATCATTGTTTAAATACTTTTGATGCAATATTTGTCTTAAGAACAAGAACAAAATGGTGAACGAGTGTATTTGACAAAGATAAAAATGATACATTTTGCTGGGTTGATTGGGTTGGCTTGGTACCATTTTCATTATAGAAGAGATAACTACCTACAACTATATTTCATAATTCCTTCTTTGAAGTCATAGGTTAGTTTAACTATTGGACAATGAGCTGATAGGAGTTTTGAATATATTTGAATAAAAACTAAGAGTATTGAATTTTATCATGCAATGTTATTGTTGTCATTGCATGCTTGCTGCTGTTGTGCACCATATATTATTTTATATACTATTTATTTTATTGAGACTGTGAGCTATTGTAGTTGACTGTATTCTTTTGGGGTTTGATCTATTGTAGTTGTTTCTTTTTTCTTTGAATCATTGTTTACAATTACTTTTGATGCAATATTTATGTGAAGAACAAGAATAAAATGGTGAACAAGTGTATTTGACAAAGATAAACATGACACATTTTGTTGGGCTGATTGGGTTGGCCTGGTACCATTTACATGGCCTAGCCAGATATTAAATAGTGAGCTCATGAACAATTCCATAATTAAACAGTGAGCTCATGAACAATGTATGATGCCCTAGCTTACAGCCCGTGAGCCATCAAGACATTTCCTCAAGGAATGATCATAAACGGGGAGTACCACAGAGTGAATATCAACACCAAAATAAATAAAGAGAGATCAAAAACTTCACATAATGCCTTGAAGGTAATAGAAACAATTCCCTAGCTCTCAAAGCTCACAGGTCATCAAGCATTCCAAATGAAAAGATGTAAACAATGCCAGTATTAAATAGTGAGCTCATGAACAATGTATCATGCCCTAGCTTGCAGCCTGTGAGCCATCAAGACATTTCCTCGTGAAATGATCATAAACATGGAGTACATACATAGTGAATATCAATAGAAAAATAAATAAAAAGAGATCAAACACTTCACACAATGCCTTGAAGGTAATAGAAATGATGCCCTAGCTCTCAAAGTTCATAGGTCATCAAGAATTCCAAATGAAAAGATGTAAATAATAACAGTATTAAACAATGAGCTCATGAACAATGTATCATTCCCTAGCTTGTAGTTCATGAGCCATCAAGACATTTCCTCGTGAAATTATCATTATAAACACGGAGTACACACATAGTGAATATCAATAGAAAAAAAAATAAAGAGAGATCAAACACTTCACACAATGCCTTGAAGGTAATAGCAATGATGCCCTAGCTCTCAAAGCTCGCGGGTCATCGAGCATTCCAAATGCTAAGATGTAAACAATGCCACTATTAGCAATGCTAAGATGTAAATTAACAATGCCACTGAAATTGATTTAATGAGAAGACAAAGCTCAAATGCCTACTTCAAGTGCCAGTGCCCTCTGCCCACATAGTGTCAGCCTCATTTCACATGCCAAACTTGAATGCCCTCTTCGCGCCACACAAAAGTGCAGTGCCATCTTCACGGAAGCTCTTTGAATTCAAAAATTACAAGTGACACTTTCTTTTTCTTTTCTTTTTTTGTTTATAACCAAATGGGTGTTGCAACTAGGATGATAGTATCGCTATTATGACACCGTCAGGGGCACTTGCAAGAAAAAACACAAAAAAGAAACAAAAATTGTAGTGGCATCACAAATTGGCTTCAAAATTTGACCCCAAAGGTTGTAGTGTCTGAATGACTGAAACCTTGGAACCATGCCAGGCGTCTACATTTTGCTATTTTGGAATTTTTAGGATTTCATTCATCTTGTCATCACCAAAACCCCGAAGGTGTGAAACCCTGAAGAAGAAACCAAAACACCCCTTTTTGTTGTTTCAACATTTTAGAGTTAACCCATTCTTTCAAAGTCCAACATGTTGAATCCTTGAAACTTCCTTTTGAGCCTTTCATGCCTTTATCTTTGGGGATTTTTGTTTTCTTCATGATTTTGTCATCTTCATCAGTAGTTTTCTTACCTCTTGTGATTGTTACTGATTCATGTTCCTTCTTGTAGAATTTCTAAGAAATTAAACTCACTAGAAATGTAGTACCATTTGAAAGGATACCATGTGCCCTCCAAGATAGGGAATCTCCATGTCGAGATCAATGACACTGACATAGGGAATGTAAATTGGAATGATTACCTTGTCAAGTGCGCTCAGCCTATAGGGTGATCAAATGACTTTACTTCATTAGTGTACTGCTCTTTGGTGAATGTGACGAAACATCCATTGTCTATTCTCTCTTTAGACCTTATTGTCACACTAGAAGATCATTATGTGCCATATGAAAGATTGGTTAGACCTCAGGCCTAATAACATCTAGGATTTCTTCCACCTATCAAAGGGGATAGACAAGTTTTATGGTTTCTCAATGAGAAAACACATGAGTTTTAAAAACAAAGACATCTAGCTATCACACGGGATTGTCAACAATAAGTACCTCATACAACCTCTTCCAAAAAACAAACTTGAAAAGATAGACATGAAGAGGGGATATATGAAGGAATATATCAAGGTGGTGATAACCATGATTAGATGAATATATGGGCTACAAAAATCGATCGAGTTGGAACCATGGATGATTCTTATAATTGAAAGGATAAAGGGAAGGAAATCAATGTTTGATTGGGTGTCTATCCTTAGTGACAACTTAGATAGGTAGTTCACCTTAGTAAAAAATGACCCTCATTTCTATATGACTTCTTATGTTGTTTATCTACTAGCTATGAGGGTAGTATATCCAGGGTTGGTCAAGGTTGGTGCTACGGGTCATCCTGGTGCCTGGCCATTTACAGTATACCCTCAACTAGTGAGGAAGGAGCATCTTGAATAAAATAGATCAAAATTTAGGATAGTCAATGATGCTTTTGTTTTTGCAATTATCTGCTCCATAGAGGGAGATTATGCCAAGAGGTTGTCAGAGGAGGCTATCAAAAAAGTAAAGTCCCTGGGGGCATACTATATTCAATTCAAGACCTTCACTTATATTAGGGTGGCAAGAAGTCCTCTCACTCCTAAGAAGTTGTTGAGGTACCCTTCTGGTAGGATCATCCTACTCGAAATGGCTAGACAACTCTCAGATGCCTATGAGCATATAAGACATAAGAAGAAGCACTTTTAGGACTTTTCTATTTCTATAGGACCCCATTTCTTGCAAGATATGAGAGTTTGTAAATCTTTGACTTTTGAATGAAATGAGTGCCCCCACCAATACTTTAATTTGATAAGAACTAAGTTTGATCCAATCGGCATCTACGAACATATGATGGGGAGGCACTATATGCATGAACCATACCTTGAAGATCACTAGATGAATTGCAATGATGACTACGAGGTGAGAATCCATGATTATTGTTAGATGAGCTTGGAGCTGGCACAAGGTTCCCTACTTTTACGCATCTCACAGAAGGTGAAAGATGTAGACTCAAAGTATGTACTAGATCCTATTTACAATGAAGACAAAATTTACACTAGGGGCATCCTCAATGCTGAGGTAGATAGAGAAGTAAATGAAGATATCAACTTCAAAGCCCGTTATGTCATCAAGATGACTAAGGCATTGATTTTTGGTCCTTTCAAAATGGACCATGTGCCAATGAAGCAACAACCAGTTAAACATTCCAAGGAGAAGAAGAAGAAAGGGGAGAAGGTATTGATACCTCAATTTGAGGAAGTTGCACCTCTGAGGCCAGAAAAAATATATAGACTTGAACAACTAAATGCTTATGGATTGAATCCTTGGCCTAAGCCTCCTGAGACTAGGATGATTGGAAGAATAGCTCCTCGTGATACTCCATCCTCTAGTGGTCAAGAGAAAACAAGTGTACTTAAGAGGGCACCCAGGATAAAACTGACCGGACATAGGCTTGCTAGAGAAATAAAAGGGTATGCTTATAAAAGGAAAAGACTGACTACACCTTCTCATTTGGAGACCATTTTGGAAGAAGATGAAGAAGATGAAGAAGATGAGATACTATCTAGCTAGAGGACTCAGTCGTGAGCTTTCTTAAATGAGAGGAAGTTGCAAGAGGAGGATGTACATATAGATTTGGATGAAGAAACCCAAGTAGGAAAGGTGAATCCTGTATACACCTAAAAATGGTCACCTAGACTATTAGCCCCTTTTGCTAAATCATCAATTACTTATTCTTGATCAAATCCTAGTTCTATCATTTATTCGATTATTTTCTATGGGCTAACCATCTTATCCTAAGTCTTTATTTATTAAAAGGAATATTTCCTCCCCTTTTAATAAATAAAAAGCCCCCACTTTTCCTCTTATCCTAAGTTGCACAAATAAAGCATTATTCTTATTTTATAAAAAGAGAAAAGCACTTTTTGTCTCATATGGACACAAAAGTCAACTCTTATTTTCTCATTGGAGGATACTTGTGCACATGGATTGCTCCTCTTTTAAGCTCCACCGTTGATTAAATTTTTTTGCCTCTTAATCTCCATGGTCCATTTCTCCTCATTTCCTATAAAAGAAGAGCTCTCTTCTTCATTCTAGATCCCCAACTTTTTATGCTATTGTTATGCTACAGGTTTTCTAGGTCATCTTGGAGCTTTTGGAGACATTCTTGCATCTAGGGTTTGAAGATTTGGAGCATTGTTGGCATTCATCTTGGATCTTCATCAACACTCTATCTTCTTGTCTTCATTCTTGCATCATCATGGCTTTCTTACTTCATAGTTAGATTTCATTTCTTGCATAGTAGCTTCATTTTCATGGCATTCTTAGCTTAGATTTCCTTTATGCTTTAGATTAATTCATCTAGTTTAACTAGGAGGCTTTGTAATACTTGCATCTTTCATTTCCATAGTTTAGCTTGCATTTCCATTCTTAATCTAGCTTGCATTACATTTCATTCTTGATTCTTGAGGATATTGGCATTCTTGCCCTTGTCTTCATTGAATCTCCCATTGCATGGTTTACTAGCAAGGTTATTGGCTAAATAGCTCTAGCTGAGAGCATTCTTAAAAACCTTTGCACTCCATGCCTAGGGAGCTATGGATTGATTTGTGAGGGCTCATTCTTGAGTTTCCTTGCATGTAATGATCCATAGAAGTGTGACACATTTATAGCACACATTTTTGGCACCCACCGTGGGGCAGAGTAGATAGACTTTGTCCTTTAAATTCTGCATTTTTGTTAATTTTCGTCAATTTTTCGGCAAGTTTTTAGCGCAATTTTTGTTCTCCGGTTTTTTGTCTCAGAATATCGCGCGATACTTCTCAGGTATATCGCGCGATATATCTTACTATATGCGTGCGATACTTCGCGCCTGAGAAGAATCGCATGGCAGTATTGAGGTATATCGCCTGGTCTCGGGTGAAGTATCGCCTGGTGTTGGGCGAAATATCGCGCGGACTGAAAAGTATCGCCTAGTGTCGGGCGAAGTATCGCGCGATACTGTGTCTGAACCTGACAGTGAGCTATTTTTAGGCTATTTTATCTATCTTGCAAGTTTCGGGTTGTTAGCTATCTTTTTGAAATTTTCTGAAATTTCTAGCGTTTTCAAATCCGTGCCACTCCGGAAAATGGGTGCCTATTTTTTTTTGAAATTTTGCAAATGGTATCAAAAGTTTAAGTGTGATATATCGTTGGAAAGGTCTTTCCGAGCCCAATCCAACCATGATGGTTTCATTTTCAGATTTTATCATTTGATCAAGTATTTTTGCAGATTATTAGATTTTTCATGTGCTAACCATTGTGGGTCTAACAAGTTGTGGTTGTAGGTGCACTTGCTTGAGATATTTTGCCAAAAGAACGCATGTCAAAGAGGGCTACTAATGGTTTTTGTAGGGCTGCCCTAAGCATAAAAACTAAATCAAGTGCTTGTTTAATTGCTTTTTTTTATTATTAAGTGCGGCATATACTAGTTGTTTCATTTCATAGGCACTTAATACTTTGTGAAAGGAATCTTGGGGTGGTAGGAGAAGTATGCTCTTCACCTTTAGGTGAATCAGAAAATCTTGACTCATCTTGAGGTTTTGGAAGCAAAGGGGTAATTGGATCTTGTTTGGTGTGCTTGGGAGAATTTTTTGAGATAGGGGAGTATGCTCTTCACCCTTGTGGTGAATCAAAAACCTTGAACCTCAAGAATTAATCCACTCTTTGTTTAGCTTAGGATCCTTTAGCGGGCCTGCTCTTGAGAAATCAAGAGGAACGACCCAAGTGGGGACAACCTTGTCATCATTCTCCTTGGTGGCAAGTGATTCCAACTCACTATAATCTCAAGGCTATCAAGGGCACAAAACCTTGGTAGACATAGTATTTATCTTCGCTTGATGTGAGTAACTTGTGGGATTGTGACCATGAGGAAAGCATTAAGCAAGAATGCTTAAGGTACTCTTGAGGCCGCGAGGTCCTAGTCCTTTATGAGGAGCAAGAGGGGTGCTATGAACGGAAATCTTTACTATGAACCATTAGATAGAGGCCACCTTCTTTTAGCCGCTTAGCTTCTTGGTGCAAGGATTGATCCAAGTGGACTTACCCGGATCACCCCAAGATACTCACCATATGTGTTCCTTTGGTTGTGTTTTTGACACCTCCATGACAACGCCAATATCTCTTGTGGGCAACCACTTGGTGTGAGGCAAGGGAGCATCAAGTTGTGGGCCACGTTGCTAAGTAATGAGCCTTGTCCTTCTAGGTAGTAATTGCTTGAATTGTCTTCGATTGTGCTATACCAGTGTAAACGTTCTCAACATTCAAACAAACGGTAGCATTCATAAAGTTCTCTATTTTGATATCATAAGTGCTTGTCTTGGAAAGGTTGCTTTTGCCCTTGTTTCAAGTGTTCTATGACATGTTTGATCCTACACTGTTTGCAAACCTGTCTTTTATCTGCTGCTACTACTTGTCAAACTAAAAAATTGCACTGTTCAATCTACAAATTTGGTCCAAGGGCTTCAAAACTGAGTTTTTCACGTTCACTGGTCAAGAGTCATATGATATTGAAGTATCCTTGCATACCCTCAACCAAGAACCCTGAGTCATTTCTACTGTCCTGTCATTGCTACAATTCGGAGTTGCTAAACTTGCACTTTAACCTGCTGTAGAGTGTCCTTTTCTGTTCTTACTCGAAACTGGTTTGTTACTTACATGTTTAGATTTGTTCTAGACTGAAACAAATGAGCTAAAACTATTGGATTTGAGCTTAACGAATGCTACTCTTGATCACTTGTCGCATCACGGTTACCTCTCTAGCTACTTGCTTATTGAGCTTCTTGCTCGCTGCTCGGCTTTAGTCAATTGATTGCTGTAAGTGCTTGAGCACTTTTGATGAGTCATCTCTCTATTTGTTCTACTTTGACAAGTGATCTTTATTAGCTTTGCTTATCTCAAATCTAAGAAACTTTGTCTCATTCTATTAGTCAACCAACATCTCTTTTCATGCCGGTTACAACTCGGTCTCAATTTGAGCAGGAGAGTCATCCTTCGTTCAATTATACACAATTACCTTCTCCAACTAGACGTTCAAAAGCACCCATTAGCAACAACAGTTCTAGTTCTAACCAATCTGAGAATTCTAAGGCTACACCATGGTATAAAGGAGGTTTCCTCTTTTCCGCATTCAAGACCCCCAAAAACATAGACAGTGTCTCACTCACTTTGACTGAACAAGAAAAGTTTCAACTCTTGCAAGAACACTTTGAGCGTAAGGATAATCAAGCGCGCTTAGACAAAGA
This sequence comes from Chamaecyparis obtusa, assembly GCA_027943335.1. NCBI lineage: Eukaryota > Viridiplantae > Streptophyta > Pinopsida > Cupressales > Cupressaceae > Chamaecyparis > Chamaecyparis obtusa. The sequence continues at coordinate 669,864 of BSBK01006524.1, forward strand.
ACACAATCAACAAAGGATGGATGCTACTAGGCGCATGGCTTATAGAGGGACATTTCATGAGCAACCTGAGACTAGTAATCATGAGCATAGACCTCTTTTTAACAATGGCAACAATGGCAACAACACGCCACCCAGATCTCCTCCAAGGCCAACTTTTGCTATGCCTTCTTCACCACCTAGACCTCCTCCCTCTCAACATGAGGCCGAGGCTAATGATGAGATTTCTAGTGAGGATCTTATGAGATGTGAACAAGATGTGGATTTCCAACGAATGATGCATAAGCTTTTAGAGCGTAATGGCGATCAATATTTTCAATATATGACTTCTAGAGGATACAAGCTTCCTCCCGGGTATGATGTCAGACAAATTGTCCAACAAAGAGTACCAACTGAATTGGAAGTTCTTCAAGAAGAATTACGTCAAACAAATCAACGCCTTACCCAAATGGCATTAGAAAGAGAGCCTCCAAAGGTCTCTTTTGTAGAATCAATTTGTGCTCTTCCTTTTGATAAAGATCTATACATGGTCCCGTTTCCTAAGGATATTGAGGTTCCTAAAAATGACAAGTATGATGGAAATGGTGACCCTCATGACCATGTGCGTCACTTTTATGCTCTTAGCATGGACTTTCTTCATGAAGACACATATCTCCTACGCTTATTCCCTCGAAGCTTAAGAGGCAAAGCTTTGGAATGGTTTGCGAAATTGACACCGCCGCTTAAGACTTTTGATGAGTTAGCTCAGCGATTTACCCAATAGTACTCTTACAACATCCAACAACCTGTCACTGTGATAGATCTCGGTAATCTAAGACAACATCAAGGTGAGCCGTTTGCAACTTACTTACAACGTTGGAGGTCATTATATTCTCGATATCCTCGTCAGCTACCTGAAAGAGAAAAGATTGACATTTTCGTCAACACACTTGTGCCTGAGCTATTTTATGATCTAAGGAAGCAACTGTTCTCCTCCTTCCATGACATGGTTGAAAGTGCATATCGGATTGAGGATGTAGCTATAAGAAAAGGGGATATTGTTATTAATAAAGATGCTAAAGGCAATGGTAAAGACAAGAACAAACCTTGGAATAAGAACAAGTATGTTGTTAATGATGGGGTTGTTGACGCTCCTAAAGTTAAAGAGCCTGCTTTAAATCTTTCCAATGCTATCTATGCAGCAAAACAACAAGAAGCTGCCAACACTCACAGTGCTCCTAAACCTCAATATGCAGATAAGCCTAAGAAGTCATTTCGAAAGCGAGTCTATACCAAGTTGGCAGAACCTTACGATGTGATCCTTAAGACTTTGGTTGACAATGGATATCTTACGCTTCCTGATAAACCTGGTAACTGGGATCCGATAAATAAGCCCGATTGGTGGAGAGAGGATCATTACTGCCATTATCATAGAAACAAGGGACATCCAACAGACAATTGTTTTAGGCTTAAGGATGATATTCAATATCTTATTGAGAACGACACAATCTCCACTGATGGCTTAACTAAAAATTCTGATCACACAGCTTTCAAAGATCCTCTACCTAAGCATGATAAGGGGGAAACCTCTCAAACACATAAGAAGAATCATGATGCAAAGATCAATTATACATATCCTTCTAATGCACCTGTGATTAACATGGTAGAGCCCGTTGAGAGCGTTCTAATGATGAGGTCTCAAGATGATAATAAAGCCAATCATGGTAAGCCAAAGTTAGTCTTGCAAACACGTGGTAGTTCACCTTCCCAAAGTGAGACACTGAATGCTGTTACTAGGGGGCAAGCCAAGATTGTCCTTAAAACTGTGCAAGATCCCAAGCAAGCTTTGCCTTCCAAACAAGTGGCTCCTTTAGCCACCCCTAGCTATGATCTTGTCCAACATTTACAAAAGACACCAGCACAGATATCTATCCTTGAGTTGCTTCAGTTATCCCCTTCGCATAGAGAGATTCTTGATAAAGCTCTACGTACAACATGTGTTCCCAATGACATTGATCCAGATCAATTTCAGGCTATGGTCAACCACATTTCATCTCCGCTATCTCTCTCCTTTTCTGCAGAAGATGACATATCTATTGCTCACCCACATAATCTAGCTTTACACATTGAAGTTCTAGTCTACAATACCCGAGTCCGCCGAGTCCTGATAGACAATGGTGCAGGGTTAAATATTGTTTCTTTCAATGTCATACAACAATTGGGTTTGTCAGAATTGGCTGTGGATTCCAAGAAGAAGATTACTATAAAAGCTTATGATGAAGTGGAAAGATCTTCCAAAGGTCTTGTCACGCTGCCTATCCAAGTGGGCCCTATCACGAAAGATATTAGCTTCCAAGTGTTGGACATCCCACTCGCATATAACATTCTTTTGGGTCATCCTTGGATCCATGACATGCAGGCTATTCCTTCCACTTATCATCAGTGCGTCAAATTTCCATACAATGGCACTGAGGTTGTGATTCCTGGAGACCATACTATTGCTATCAATGCTCTTGCTGCTACTGAAAAATTTGTTCCTCATAATGAACCTTTTGTTGATCCTAGTACATCTCTAGCTGCTGCTGAGAAATCACTTAAGATGATGAGCCTTGGTATGGGTGAATATAAACTGGGTTCCTTTGCTTCTATACCTGTTTCTCCTAGGTCATATGGGAGACCTTCTGATCACATGAAGCCTTCCACTTCTGCTATGGTGATCTTTGATACTTTTGTTCCTTCATCCGTTCCTTTAGAAGCAGACAGAGAAGAACAAGCTATCCAAGAGTGGATCTATAGAGATGATTTGAGAAATACTCCCATGCTCAGTAATTCAGACACAGATATAGATGAGTCACCACTGCACACTATGGCTCACATGGGAGATGATCTTCCCTCTACTTCACTTCTTTGGGTAGAAAAATGTATATCTACTGATGATATGGATGTTGATATGGTTCATTCTTGTAGTAACCATCCCGACGTGGTTGATGGGTCTTGTGTGGGGTCTGATGAGTTTGTTCCCCGTATTGCCTTAGTGGACTACGTTGGTCCTCCTATGACAACTCTAGATCTAGCTACTTTTGGAGCCTACCCTATAGGCTCAACCTCTCTTGTCACCAGAGATGACATCCCTCACATAAATGCTATTGAACCAGTCACTCCATTTCATCTCACATCAACACCTGTTACTTCTTCCACCAGCGAACTAGCAACAAAAAAGATTGAATCAAAAATCAAGCATCACAGTCATCAAGTCAAAAGAAAAGAGCAATGGTCAGATGGTGAAAACCACATTGTGGCGATATCCGCACCTAAGCAAAGTAAAAATAAAAATCTGCTCAAACATAATGATTCTCAAATAAAAGATGACAAGTTGATTCTCTACAAAAAAATGGTGCACTACTTCAAGCATGATCTCATATCTGTTATATTTCAGCCTATTCCTAAAGCTGAGAACAAAGTTAGTAATGCCTTGGTTGCTTCGACATCCATCTTACAAATGAAAAAGCATAAATCTCACTTCAAGTTCCTGGTGGATGAATTACGCTATCCTGCTCACAAATCTTACAATCCTACCATCTTTTCATATCTTCCACCTCATATTCCTCTTGCAAATCCACCACGCCATTCCTTCCGCCATCCCTTACACTTTGCCTTTGTCTCTGGTGACTTGTATAGGAAGGGTCTAGATGGAACTCTCCTTAAGTGTCTAGAAATAGAGGAGTCAGAAAAAGTGCTAGCTGAAATCCACGATGGCATATGTGGATCACATTCTAACGATCCTCCACTAACTCAGACATTGCTTAGGGCTGGTTATTATTGGTCGAACTGGTTGAGACCTCCTATCATCACAGCTGTAGCATTTGGGCCTGGGGCCTATCAGTTCTCTACATCAGAGGAAGCAGATTCTTGATGCCCATTTCTGTCTGGGGCATCCTTTGTACATATTTTATGATCCTGAAAAAATTCCAAAAAAAAATCATATATGATGCTGAAAAAAACCTAAAAAGCATATAAAGTACTGAAGAAATGAGCATCCTAGTGAAAACCTAGCAATAGGCGCTTTGATGTCTCACCAAAAAAAAATCAAAAAATTCAAAAAATTCAAAAAAAAAGAAAGAAAAAGTGCCTTGGTGAAAACCAGGAAACAGGCGCCTTGGTAGCAAAAATACAAAAAAAATTATAAAAAAGTCCTGAAAAAATCTATCAAGTGGTGAAAACCTGGAAACTGGCACTGCTTGAGACCCTCTACACCTATGTCTATCAGTCTTGCGTGGCACTCATTCGCTCCACTTCTCGCTTTGCCTCTCCTAGCCTGGAATTGACTCTTGTCTTAGTCTAGGGGGCATATGTTGCTTTAAGCTTATCTTGGGTCTCTTTGTGCATCTGGGTTTCTTAGGCACCTCACAAATGGTGTTTTTCAACACCACCCCCATGGTGTTTTTCAACACTTCCCCTTGCGTCGAGTGTTTCTCAACACTTATCAGATATCCTACCCTACAGTCTAGTATGATGCAATATTTCTCACTAGCAGATGCGATGCTCAGAGTCTGACTCTATGAACAACACACACGCACTTAAACAATCAACTTGCTTGAGATATGTTGACTTTATTTTTCTTTGTGTGCTATCTATGAAGATTTCTTTGATGAGTGATCTCTCCCTGAGAAGTTTTCGATGATGCATAGCTAGAAGACTGAGGGTATGAGAACATGTTTTATTTCTTTTTCTGCTTGTGGGTATATTTTGTTGATCCTAACTGTCATGAGCATTTATGCTGGTCTTACTTGACACTGTGGATTGACAGGGTATTATCCTTGACTATTTTTGTGCAAGTGCATACTTGTAGTCATCTTGACTTTCTTGTATCTCGATGCTAGCATAATCTTGCTATATCAAACTTAGGTAATCTCATTGCACTAGTCATCTTGACCTACATGTCTTTGATGCCTAGGTGAGATTTCCACATTCCTATCTGATAAAGATCATATTCATATTCACATAGTTATGCTAGTGTGTATTGTATGATCTTGCGACGCTACCAATAACGCTCGATGATGAATATTAGATGTCTATTGGCTTTGTAACCTTGCACGTAAACCACTTTTCATGTAGCTTGCATTTCTTAGGTTCATGTTAGTTTAGTTTTGCATCTTGCATATGGAGAGAGCTTTCCTTTTCATCTTACGTGGACTTGTTAATCAACTGCGCTCACCTTTCACTTCTTCCTAATCATGTCTTTCACTTCTTGTCTTTCATATCACATCATTTTCCTTTCATTTCGGGATCGAAACCGAAATCCGAGTTCACCTTGCTCATCCAAATCACCTTTTCCCCCTCTTTCACGCAGTTGGCTGACCTTTTGAGGCCTGATCCTTTGATCTTCGCTGGGGCATCATAACCTCTTCATCCCCATCTCTTTCAAACTTCTAGTCTTTCATTCACTTTCAAATCCCAAGTTCAAATTCTCCCCCTCCGTGGTGTTTACGGGTTGAGGGACCGATAGGTTCGTGCCCCGTGTCCCATGTGTGGGGCATATCTTCGCTACTTGATGGTTATTCTATTCTCTCTCTTTGATTATGATTTCTAGTGATTTGATCATGCTGCTCTTGCTTCTGCTTTCCCTCTACCTGGATTTCGCTTTTGATCCCGAGGGGGCAGACACATCATATCTTATTGGCTATCTCTTTCCTAAGTGTTCGGTACTGTCGCTACCAGGCTGACCATGCAATATTTTCTATCTCTCTGCACTTCATTCTTTGGAGTCAGATCGCTATTTGCTTGCCTTCTTGGCTATCTCTTGCTTTCTTGGCTGATCTGAGTTGCTTTGTGATCCCAAATCGATCTCACATTTCAACTTCATTCTTTGACTACATGTGTTCCCAGATCGATCACACATTAGTCAAAGAGGGGCAAATGTATACACCTAAAAATGGTCACCTAGACTATTAGCCCCTTTTGCTAAATCATCAATTACTTATTCTTGATCAAATCCTAGTTCTATCATTTATTCGATTATTTTCTATGGGCTAACCATCTTATCCTAAGTCTTTATTTATTAAAAGGAATATTTCCTCCCCTTTTAATAAATAAAAAGCCCCCACTTTTCCTCTTATCCTAAGTTGCACAAATAAAGCATTATTCTTATTTTATAAAAAGAGAAAAGCACTTTTTGTCTCATATGGACACAAAAGTCAACTCTTATTTTCTCATTGGAGGATACTTGTGCACATGGATTGCTCCTCTTTTAAGCTCCACCGTTGATTAAATTTTTTTGCCTCTTAATCTCCATGGTCCATTTCTCCTCATTTCCTATAAAAGAAGAGCTCTCTTCTTCATTCTAGATCCCCAACTTTTTATGCTATTGTTATGCTACAAGTTTTCTAGGTCATCTTGGAGCTTTTGGAGACATTCTTGCATCTAGGGTTTGAAGATTTGGAGCATTGTTGGCATTCATCTTGGATCTTCATCAACACTCTATCTTCTTGTCTTCATTCTTGCATCATCATGGCTTTCTTACTTCATAGTTAGATTTCATTTCTTGCATAGTAGCTTCATTTTCATGGCATTCTTAGCTTAGATTTCCTTTATGCTTTAGATTAATTCATCTAGTTTAACTAGGAGGCTTTGTAATACTTGCATCTTTCATTTCCATAGTTTAGCTTGCATTTCCATTCTTAATCTAGCTTGCATTGCATTTCATTCTTGATTCTTGAGGATATTGGCATTCTTTCCCTTGTCTTCATTGAATCTCCCATTGCATGGTTTACTAGCAAGGTTATTGGCTAAATAGCTCTAGCTGAGAGCATTCTTAAAAACCTTTGCACTCCATGCCTAGGGAGCTATGGATCGATTTGTGAGGGCTCATTCTTGAGTTTCCTTGCATGTAATGATCCATAGAAGTGTGACACATTTATAGCACACAAATCCAAGGGATTCTCTAGGTGATGATGAATTTGATATATTAGAATTTGAAGGTCTTTATGGGTTTAAAGAAGTAGAACAAAAAATGCTAGTAGAAGAGCCATCTATGGATCATCATTTTTCATTTAGGTCTCCCCTAATATAGTTTATAGCTACAACTCCCATAAATAATGTAGAAAAAGTAGCCCAACATGTGTCTCAAGGACCAATAGAAGTAGTTGTGATTATAGGTCAAGAAGAATATGTTGAATCATAAAAGGAGTCTTCCATTGGAATTACATCAGAAGAAGACATAGGGATTCCATTTCCTCTGCCGATGCTAACTCCTCCACCTCAACAAGCTTTGGCACCTCCATTTACTTCATTTCCACCATAGATCCAAACTAGTCAACCTCTATCACAAACCCCACCTATTCAAAACCCTATGCCTACTCCACCTCCTATTCATATGTCAGTACCTTTGCCTACTCCCCTGATAGCTCCTACTCTTCCTCAAGGTCCCATGTCACCAACGATCCATAATCCTATTCCTCCTCAATCTACTCCACCAACTTCTACTCCTCTTCCTTCACAGTCCATGCCACATATTGAGATAACTTAGAAAGGAGGCCAAGGCCTAGGATAGGAGAAAAATGGGAAAGAGAAGGAGATTGGGTCAGAGGAACATATCAATTCATAAGATCAAACTGGAGAAGATGAATAGGTAGTAGGAGAAGAAGGGGTAAGAGAGGAGGTAAGGGAGGAAGAAACTAAATAGGAACAAGGGCTAGAATAGGAAGTTGTCACCTCTATCTTAGTGGCACCCTATGAGCCTATAAATTCCTTCTCCAAACCCACTTAGTTCACCAAATAAATACAACCAAGGGTGAGGGTCTACATGGATGAAGAGGATACAAATATGGTGGGGCTAAGATAAGCATTTCACCAAGGAGAATCCAATGCCCAAGAAAAGACTCTATCATATGTGACACAAGATCAAAAGGGCAGGTGGAAAGCACAGGGAGCCATTCCCATAGTGGATACTAGTATGGTAGAGATTACTCCAGAGGACTATGTTTTTAAAGAGATAGACTTGGGGGAACCAACAAGGGAAGGTAATAAAAAATTGGCTACTATGGGATTGAAGCATGTATTAGTTTTCATGGATAAGGATGAGGAGAAGATCAAAGCTTTGATGGAACAAAATGAAGGTATGAAGAGGTTTATTCTTAATACAACAGGTCCCATTGACCTTATCAACCCTGAGGCCTCATTATAGGCTATTTTGGAGAAAAGGGTTTCTTCTAATATGCTTGTTGATGCTTCACATTCTTTTATTCATGCTTGTTCTAATTGGAAGACTGATTTTGAAGAGTTTGCAAGAACTACTCTTAGGAAAATTTTGAGACCTTTTAGGGGCATCCTTAAGGAGATCACCAAATTGGTAGATATGATGTGTGAGGAGGATGGTCTGGAGGAGAAAATTATTAATTAGTAAAAGGATCTTGATGATATTATAATAATAAGGATCAGAGCTTGATAATTTTAAAGAGTGGATCAAAGATATCACTTATGTTTTGAAGGTTCACCATAAGTTCTTGAGCATAATTGATAAGAAGAGAGATGAAGGGATGCTCAGGGTAGAGGAAATGCATGAATTTTTTGGAGGGTTGAATTTAGACCTCTATGATGATGATAAAAAAATGCACCCAATCAAAGACATCATGCATCAGTTTATGGATATTTTCAATGGATTTAAGACAAAATATGACCTCCAACATTTATATTTTATCAAAAGAAGGAGATGCAGAAAATGCTAGCTCGTGAAGAGGAAATAAAGGCCTTTGCAAATGAGTTGGCCACCTTCTAGGAGAAGCAACAACAATTCCTTATAAAAATCCAAATGGAATATTTTTAGGAGGTTTAGGAGACAGTAGATAGGCTCCACAAAGCACGCATAGAGAGACTTCCAATTCAGTAAGTGTTCAATCTTGAAGTTAGCCAATTTTTGTGTGGAGCAAAAATTTCTTGACACTTAGTAAATTTTGTACTTCAGTGTTTTTGGCCTTTCGACCTTTCCTTCTTTTTGGCCTTGAAAAGTCTGAATTTTGTCAGACATGGTGTTCAACACTTAGTCATTTTTTCAGAGCAAGGGTTGTGGTTCAAAATTTCTGGGCCATCACCGTCAATGAGTTCCAGTCTTCTGTAGTAGAATTTTAGTCAAATTGACCACATATCTAGGGTTATTTCTACATGATTTGGAGATATCTTTCTGTCAGATCCATGAAGGAAAGCCATGGAAATGAATAGAGGGAAGAACTCCAAGTTTTGAAGGAAGAACATGTAGAGAAATGGTGAAGTTCTAGAGTAGGTTTTGAGTTCTTTAATGCATCTTTTTCTTCAAAATTTTAATGCACATAGATTAGTTCCATGCCGGATCGTTTAGATTTGTTTTAAGAATAAGTTTTCTTTCAGTAAGCTTGAGTTTTAGATTTTTTCAAAGTTTATTAGCAACTGAAACCCTAGTTGCAAAATTTCTTTCCCTAAAAGGGTGAAGCACTATAAATTGTAAGAAAATGATGTAATTAAGGTTGATTACTTTTCATTACAATATTTACAGTTGGAAATTCAATCGTGGTGTAATTTTAAGGATGTTTGTTTTCTCATTCATTTTATTAGGATGGATGTAATTTTATGGATGGATGTAATTAAGGTTGATTACTTTGTAATACAGTATTTACAAAGTTTATGGATGTGTGTTTTCTCATTCATTTATTTCAAAGAGCCAATTGAATGTATGATGTTTTTGATATGCAATTACATTAGTCTGGTGTTTATCATTGTTGCATTGCTTTGTTGTGATAAATTATTGAGGAGATTGTTCCTTGGTGCTTCAAGATAAATTTGTCTCATGTGTGTGCATGTTCATGTTGGCTTTGTGATTTGATGAATTTTGATATATGTTACATTTATTTCCATTGATGATTGCATCTGCAAAATCATGATTGTGATTTGTTCAGATCTATGTTTTGTGGGTTTTCTCCATCTTCTTGGTACTTCAATTCACAAGGCAATGCAACAATGGTTTATGTTCATTAGTTTACTTTCTGCAATTTGATTTCAAATTCTTGTTACCTTTTTCCTTACTTTCTTTGAAAATAAATCACATTAAATTACACCAATTTTACATTGTTTTCATATAAAAATTCAAAAAAAAAAAAGAAGAGAGAAAGATTGTTTGTTCTAAGATTATTTTTGCAGTCCCTCAAAGATTGAACCAACAAAGGCCTCCTTGTGAAGAGTTTCACATTTATCTTCAATTGAGCTATCTAAGTGGCTGAGACCCAACCTAAAAGGAACCTTGACATTGATTTTATCATTCTTCCAAGAGGGGAATTTGTTCATGAAAATTCCTAGCCAGTGTCTCATGTAAAAACAATGCTCAATCGGTAAGATGACGAGGTCAAGATTTTTAAGCAATTCTTATTCTACTAGCGGTATTTTTGTATTGATTCACATTGGCCTTTGTGGTCCTTTTAAAGTTTAAAGCTATTATGGAGATTGATACTTTATTTTGTTTGTTGATGATTATTCAAGAATGATGTCAGTAATGTTTTTAAAAGAAAAATATGATGCATTTCAAATGTTTAAGTGGTATAAGGCTAGACTTAAAAAATAAATAGGTAAGTAGCTAAAGTGTATGAGATCTGATAGAGGAGGCAAATTTACCTATGATGAATTATTGTCTTATATAATGAGAATGGAATCAAAAGACAAGTGTCTGCACCGAGGACTCCACAACAGAATGGGATAGCTAAGATGGAAAACAAATCTATTGTTGACTATGCTAGGACTTTGTTGATTGATAAGAAGATTGCACAAACATTTTGGAGAGAAGCTATAAGCCCTAGAGTTTACACTCTCAACCTAATATAGTTGAAAAAAGGTACAAATAAGACATCTTATGAATTATGGTTTGGCAGAACACCAAATGTAAGTTATTTCAAAATCTTTGGAAATAAGTGTTATGTATTGAAAGATTCTAAGAATAGAAAATTTGAATCTAAAGGTGATGAAGGAATATTTCTTGGTTATTCTTCAAATAGTAAGGCATATAAATGTTTGATCAAGGATTCTAACAAAATAGTTGAAAGTGCAAATGTAAGAGTTGATGAATTTTTTGAAAAGAATGAAGAGGGTAGAAAAAATGGACCTAAGGACTATGATAGGTTTGTTTATGTACAAGATAGAAATTTAGTTGACACTTGATTGAGCAGCAACTAGGAGGAACTAATGAACAAAGTGAGCCTCCACCGAGAGATGAGATCAATGATGATCAAGCTATTGAACCTATATAAGAAAAGTATGTGAGAAGACATCACTCACCAAGCCAAATTATTGGAGAAAATAATGCAGGAGTATTGACAAGAAGTAAGTTAAGAGATAATACTTGTTTGATTTTTGAATTTGAGTCTAGATTGGTAGAAGATTCTCTAGAAAATGAAGATTGGATGAATGTTATGAAATGAGAGATAGATCAGATTGAAAAGAATAATGCATGGTCACTTGTACCAAGACCTAAAGATAAGAATGTGATAGGAAAAAAATGGATTTTTGGAAATAAACTCAATGAGAAAGGAGATGTGATCAGAAATAAAGCTAGGCTAGTTTGTAAAGGGTATGCAGAAGAAGAAGGAATTGAATATGGAAAGACTTTTTCCCCTTTTTCTAAATTAGAAGGAGTAAGGATACTACTTGAATATGTAGCTTACAAAGGATTTAAATTTTATCAAATGGATGTTAAATATGTATTTATGAATGGAATACTTGAAGAATAAGTCTACATAGAACAACCAGATGGATTTGTTGACAAGGACAATAAGAACATGGTCTTTAAATTGCATAAAGCTTTTTATGGACTAAAGTAGACTCCCCGAGCATGGTATGAAAGACTACACTCTTATTTATTTAATATTGGATTTGAAAGGACTAGTGATAACAACAATTTATACTTGAAATGTAATAAATTTGATGAAATTTTGGTTGCTGAGATATTTGTTGATGATATTATATTTTTTGGAAATGAGATAATGTCCAAGTTATTTGCTGAGGAAATGAGAAAGGAAATTGAGATGTCTATTATAGGAGAGATCAAATTATTCATTGGACTTCAAATACAACAAGTTAAAGATGGGAACTACATCACTCAATCTAAATATATTAACGAGGTCCTAAAAACATTCAATATGCAAGACTCTAAACCGGTTGGAAAACCTATAGCTACTAGTTATAAATTGTCAAAAGAAGATGATACTAAGGAGGTAAATGAAACCCTTTACTGATCCATGATTGGTAAGTTATAATATTTTGTATAGAGTAGACTTGAAATTGCACATTTTGTTGGTATTGATATAAGGTTTTTAGCAAAACCCAAAGAAACACATTTGTCTACAGTTAAGAGGATATTCATATATTTAAAACGGACTGAAGATTTTTGTCTATTATATACAAGAGGAGTAAATTTTGATCTTAAAGTTTATAGTAATATTGATTGGGCAAGAAATATTGATGACAAGAAAAGACTAGTGGCAAAGCTTTCTTTTTAGGAGAAAGGCTAGTGACATGGTATTTCAAAATCCACTATTGAAGCTGAGTATGTGGTAGCAGCTATGAATTGTTATAATATTGTATGGATCAAACAATTGCTAGAAGGTATGCATGAAGAGATTATTTATCCTACTACAATCTATTGTGATAATACTGTTAGAGTTTTATTTCCTTTTACTCTAGTTGCTTAAGCGTCTCTTAGGTGCATTATTAATTAATTCTTAATTAATAATGTGCAACCTAGTATTTCCCTTTTAGGGTTTCATTCACCTTTTTAAGGTTGAACTTTGTAATTGTTTTTTTTAATTCAGTTGATAATTTTGCTCTCACCTTTTGAGTAAACATCTGAGTTCTGCTTTTTCATTTTTGTGCTTCTACTTTGTATCAGGTTCTTGCATGCAGGTGTATTCGGGGTCTGTGGATTTGCATGTTTGTCAAATCCTACATGGTATCAGAGCCATTCTGCTGCAGCTTGTTCAAAGTTTTCTGAAGCTGTGGATCAAGCTTTTTTTCTGGCATTTTCTGCTATTTTTTATATTGGATCTGGGGGGTTACAATTTTTTAGGGCACTTTGGACAAAAACTGACCTCACGGTTGCGTCCAGAAGGCCTGAGATACCCAAAATTCATATAAAATTTGTTCTATTTGGCCTCCGGGGCTTCTGGGTGAATTTTCTCAACCCCCACGGGCCGTACGGACACGTTTTTCGAGAAAAAAATTTAAAAAAAAAGGGTTTCGTGGCTTTTTTCGCGCGCCACCACCGTGCCGCCCTCTCACCCCCGCCGCGCCACCGGCACACCACCGGCGCCCAGCCGGCCGCCCCCGCGCCACTGGCCAGCCACCGGCGCCCAGCCGGCTGCCTCCGCACCACCGGCGCCCCGCCGACCGCCACCGTGCCACCAGCGCTCGGCCGCCGCACCGCCGCCCAGCCCGGCCGCCGCCCATCCTCCACCCGGCCGCCTGCAGCAGGTGACGTCACCTGCTGACGTCACTTGCCGGCGAGTTTCCGACGCCAGGATTTTTTTCCGGTGGCTTTTAATTTTTTCGGCAACGTTAAAATTTCTCAGGATGACATCATGCTGATGTCAGCGACGGCCCAGTGACGGTCATACGGCCGTCAAATTTTTTGCCGTCCCTGGTTTTTTCCAGAGAGCTTACATTTGGGGGTACTTGGGCGTTTTTGCTCCTACAGGGTTCATACGGACTCGAAAATTGACATATGATATATCGCCGGAAAGGTCTTTCTGAGACGGACGCAATGATGCTAGTTTGGTTTTCTGATTCAGCCATTTGAGTTCTCTTTTTTAGTGTCAAAGTCAAGGCTTCTCCTTTCCTCCTTCTCTGCATCTGGAGTCCAGGTTTTCTCCTCATTTTTTGTGCTTTCAGTTATTTGCTATACGGGGGTTTGATTTATACATTGTGGGGGGGTGTTTTTCCTTTCTGTAATTTACTTCAGAAAAGACCCTTCTACTTCTGTCTTCTTCTTCTCTCAATGTCGGATCCCTCTGTGGCCCGGCTGACACCGCATAATTATCATACCTGGAAAGCACACATGACCAGACTTCTTATGTCACGTGGCTTATGGTCATGTCTGGATGAGAACCAACCTGTCCTGCAACGTGCCTTTGAGATTCTTCAGCACAGAAATAAGATGGATGAAGCCATGGGCTTGATTGCACTGAACATCTCCGACAGTCTCCTCTTTCACTTGGAAGGTTTGACCACTCCTAGGGCCATTTGGGGAAAGTTTTCAGATTTGTTTGGCACAGTTAATGAGTTCAGGGCACTTTAGCTTGATGCAGAGTTGACTACTTTGACTCCTACCAGCTTTCCTACCATTGAGGACTTCTTGATGAAGTTCAAGTCTCTGCGTTCAGTTTTGCAGGGATGTGGGAAAACAAAGACAGATGATGAGTGTATCTATTTGATACTCTCAAAGTTGCGAGGACAGTACCAGATCTTTTCTTCCACTTTCTACTCCACCATGGATGCTTTGGGTACTAGACATGTTATGCCCTCTTTTGAGAATTTCTGTGACAGGTTGACTCGTGAGCAGTCCAAGATCACTCAGATGGATTCACTTGCAGGTTCACAGTCACAGGCATTGTTTGCCAAGTCATCTCAGGACACACAGAAGCCGAAGCTGAAGCAGATATCTGACTCCTCCTCTCAGCACTCTATTGACACACCATCTTCTTCTAAGAAGGAGAATCAGAAGACTCAGATCCCCACATGTTCCTATTGTCAGAAGAGGAACCATGATGAGTCACAGTGTTTTCAGAAGAGATGTGATGGTTATGAGAAACAGATTGCAGATTTGCAAGCTCTCCTTCAGAAGAGCACTATTTTCTCTCCATCCTCTTCCACCTCACAGGGGTCTGCTTTTCAGTCTTCTGCATCTTCTTCGACATCTGGACAGGATTTTGGACAGGGTCATGCATTACGGGCATCTGTTGCATCCCCTTTACAGGTCCCTTGGATACTGGATTCCGGTGCTTCTCACCATATGGCATCTTCTCAGGAGTTGTTTTCTTCTTTTGAGACTTCTCCTATTCCTCATATTCTCATGGGGAATAACACTGTACAGATAGTCTGTGGGACAGGCTCAGTCAGCATTCAGGATGGCACATTCCATGATGTATTGTATGTTCCATCTCTCTCTGCAAACCTTCTCTCCATTTATCAGATTACTCGCAGTGGGTCAGGGAAGACAGTTGAGTTCACGGCCGATTCAGCCTTCATCAGGGATAGTGTGACAGGAGGCATTATTGCTACAGGGACAGTTGATCATTCCTCCCGTCTCTACATCTTTTCTCATTTTGGTCCACCATCTCCATTGTCGGAGCTCAGCTCTCCTCTTTTACGAGAGCATCATGTGGTGCAGTCAGGTAGCTTGAACCTCTGTGTTGTTCCTGAGACCCGTGTTGTGACTGCTACACCACATCCTGAGGAGTACTTTTCTCTTCAGCGGGATTCTTCTTCAGCACTGCTTGATCCTCCAGCTCCATTCATCGAGCCACCAGGTGCAGTTGTTGAGGATTCTTCAGAGGACACTCATCTCCTCTCTCATGACAGTGTCAGCACACCTGTCATACCACTTGCATTGGGGATTCCCTTTCAGGATCCTCGTGTCTTCACATTTGAGCATCAGCTCGGCCTTCCAGTGACACCTCATCCTTCGAGGTCACCTCTTCAGTACCCACTGACCTTCACTCCTCTGCATTGGAGTCACAGTGGTTTGCTCATTGCTCCAGGGGTTCTTTCATTCTGGGGGGCTTTGGAGCATCGGCCCTCTCTCTCGGGGGGGGTTAGCAGCACGCATTGTACTACTGGCTTTGAGAGAGTCTCTTGAAGTCATGCCTTTTGTCTTTGCTTGCTTTTATATCTCTTTTTGGAGAGGGGTTTTTCCCACTGGGTTTTCTCCTTTGTCTCCGGTTTACAGAGATTTCCTTGTACTGGGTACCTGATCAGGCCTTGTTGTCGGGACCCATTTCTTGCTTTCTTAGTCTTGCTAGGTCTGCTTTCTCCCTGCGTTCAGCTTAAGGGGGGGTGTTAGAGTTTTATTTCCTTTTACTCTAGTTGCTTAAGCGTCTCTTAGGTGCATTATTAATTAATTCTTAATTAATAATGTGCAACCTAGTATTTCCCTTTTAGGGTTTCATTCACCTTTTTAAGGTTGAACTTTGTAATTGTTTTTTTTAATTCAGTTGATAATTTTGCTCTCACCTTTTGAGTAAACATCTGAGTTCTGCTTTTTCATTTTTGTGCTTCTACTTTGTATCAGGTTCTTGCATGCAGGTGTATTCGGGGTCTGTGGATTTGCATGTTTGTCAAATCCTACAAATACTAGTGATATTAATAGATCAAAGAATCTGGTGATGCATTCTAAGATAAAGTATATATCTATTTTAAAGTATCACTACTTGAGAGAGAAAGTACAAGATAAGAATGTGACATTAGAGTATGTGAATTCTAAGGAGAATATAGTTGGTATCTTTACTAAACCATTATTGAAAGATGCTTTTGAGTATCTTCGAGGTAAGTTAGGGGTTCTTCCCCTATCCAATGTACATTAAGGAAAGATGCATGTTGCATCAATTCAAGGACTCAATAGAATATATATCTTGTGAATTGATGCTAGTATTTTACTCTTTAGGTGAAGCCTAAAGGTGTGAATAAATTTTTGTGACTGTAATGTTAAATCTATATACTTGAGGTATATCTGAGATGTTTATGTTCATTTGGAATTATTTTCAAAGAGGGAGAATATTGAAATCAGAATAAGCAATTGATGCAAGTTGATGATAAAGGGAGAATATTGAGATATAAATAAAGAAATTGAGAAGAGTGAAGATGAATCAGTGTATGTCAAAAAGGAAGAAGATTGGTAACTAGATCAAGAAAAATAAGTTCAAATGTTAGAGGAAGAATATTAGGTAGATGAATACAGTAAGAGGTTGATAGTATCAAAAAGAGAAAGACTATAGATGGAAGATCAGAAAAGAGATGTTACTACTTAGAGGGAGTTTATAATACGAATGATAGTGAAGTGTATCATCATCAATTGAAAATTGAATTTGTTAGTGTTTCCATCAATGCCCAGGATGGAGATTATTATCATAACTAATAATAATGTTGATGATTGTTTATCTGATGGAGCTGATGATGAAGATTGACCAAGATCAGAGGTATACATGATGTTAGTAGAATTATTAGATCAATTATAATCTTGTCATTGATGTCAAGCAATTAATTTCTAGTTTATATTATGTTGCCATATCATTTGGTAATGATATAAGATGAATGAGTTAAGGAGAAGAAGAAATGAGAAGTTAAGAAGTTGTAGAACATAAATTTGTAACTGATATAGACTGGACAATGATTTAATTATGTTGGTATAATTTTTTTCTACCTAACATATGATTATGCTAATTCGGTAAAGTATGGTGATAAACATTTGACAACTCGGTAAGATAAGTTGTTATGGCTACTGAGATGGAAAACTCACTTGGTAAGGTAAAGAGAAAAATTTGGTCTCTCGATAAAGGGGAAAGGTTTAGGCATTGAGAGATGTAACTGAAATTATAAGTGAAGGACACCAAGAAAGATAAAGGTATTAAATATGGATGGAATCGACATTTAATGATTAGCTATGATGAGTTGGATGATCATGATGATGAGGTAAGTTGGTTACAGACATCTATGGCTATGAAAATTCAAGATGAAGATCAATGGTAGGATCTAAGTGGAAAAAATAAGTGGAACAAGTTTCTAGAAAATTTCAAGTTCCTAGGTGAAAAGGAAATGTGTTACCAAGATCCAAATTTGATGAATAATGAAAAGAATGGTCAAGATTGATTAAAGGAAAATGTCATAGATTTGATTAAGAGGCAAGAATTGTTTATATAAAGGATGATATTGTATGTATGTAATGGGTTGGCAAACTGAATAGTTGAACAACTACCAACTATTGCAAAGGTGAAGGAACAAAGAGATTCTGAGTGGGAAAAAAGTGATATGATGAAGTGTTGAAGCTAGTGGAAGATGAAGAATCGAAGTGAAGATTGAAGAGCGCATAAGGATCCGATTGAAGAAAGATAGTTACACATTTATAGGTCATTTTAATTATTTTTTCTTACTAGTATTTATAACAGATAAATCACTTAATAGATTGGACTTAAAAATCTTATTGTAAATCTTTGAGAAAGGTGACATTCCAAAAAGAGAGTTTAAAGCCCCTTCAAAAGGCTAGTCTTAACGGGGTAAATATCCTAATAGATCTGAGGTTAATCCCTTAACTAGGTCACACCTAATATTGTGTTTTGTAATCTTTAACAAGATTGGCTCTTAACCAAGCATACTTCATAAGATTATATTTCTTAGTGGGTGACAATTCCCATAGTGGTTTTTCCCATAACTTGGTTTCGATGTTAAATATTTGTGTTATACATTATGAATGATTTGTGAGATTGTTTACTGATTGATATAGTTTATTTACTATTTTTGATAAATAGAGAAATATGTTTCTACAGAGTAGTTACCGAGTTAATCAAAGAAAATATTTTAATGTATTTTATGATCAGGATTATTGATTCACCCCCCTCTCTATAATCTAACAATCTAAGTGTATAGATAGCCTGTAGAGGATTGCAATAAGTGTAGGGGCCTACAAGTGGTTGCCCCAATCACACTTATTGTAAATTGACTTAATAACTAATCACAAGTAATAAAATTTATTAGGAGAGATACATTAATAAGATTCAAGTGTTCCTTACCCATGCCTTGAGCACTAGTACAAGATAGTATGATTTGTGAGAAGATGGTAGCCACTTGTGTGGATTGGATACGATATCTAGTTAGTATTTAGCCTTGCTTATATGAGATATTACTGATATTGCATAGAGTCACTAGGGGGTCAAGGTCTAGAGAGACTAGTAGAGTAACTCTTTTGTTGACTTGTGCAATGACACTTCCCTTTATGCATCTTAGATTTCCTACATGTGCTTATTGCTTTTCGATTAGTATGTTCACCTTTGCAGTTTGTGTTGTGCCTCTTGAGATAGAGACTTTTTAGGATCCCTTTCTTAGGTGTTATATTGTGTTTGATTTTGATGTTTTATATCTGAGTGGGGTCTTTTGTTATCTCCTCAATGTAGTGGACCTTTAGTTTCATGAGGTCGGGAGGTATTGACTCTTTTACCATTGAGATTTTAATGTTCATGATGGTGTTGGATGATCCTTGTTTTAATTACCTTCTCCTTATTCTTCATTGGAGGTTTGTTCATATCTATGCTATGATATTTATATTTGTATTGTGTATTAGTGTGTTATATGTAAGATCTTTCAAGATGTTGTATATGTAGTATGTATATGATTTGTTATTGCATACCCTACAACTTGTGTTATGAATGATGGTTCATTATGTATCCTATGTTGTTTCAATTGTATCTATATTGCATTTATATGATGATGTACTAGTTATTCTTTGGCGTATATGAGATTGTGTACTTATGGTTGTTCTTAATAGGTTAGTTAATTTAAAAGTAATTCTACGTCATGGAACCCTTGAGAATTGTTAATTGTAATTGAGTTGTACTTATGTGCATGGTTATATCTTATGTTGTATTGCTTCTGCATTGTTATCATTATTGTTGTGTAAACACTTAAGAAAAAATTATTCTAGAAACTTAGTAACATGTTTTAGGTTAATTTCTTCTCGAATCTCTGGCGGGGCATTACATATTATGTTTTTCTTTGAAAGAAATTTTATGTTTGTTTTTTGATATCACCTTAAAACCCTAATTATTATGGGAGCTCTAAAGACTAAAATGAGGGTTTTATTATTTTATTGAAGCATTCCACTCAAACAACCAAACACAAATATTATTTGCATATTTTATGTGGGAAATTTTATCATGAATAGATGAGTATAATCTTGGTATCTATTTCCTAAATTTTACTTCATGTTACTATTTTTTTCATTTCAAGTAGTTAATAGCATTGTCATTTTATCACCCTAAATATTGTATATTTGTTGTGATCTTACTAATTCTATTTCGTACATATGATAACCTATTCTAAATAAACAATGTCATACTTTATATTCAATAAATTTGAGGTAGAATATAATGTGACACAAAGATGTTTGTGTGACATATTGGTATCTATAGAAAAGACCTCTAACAAGTTTCTGCATGTTCTCTATTATAATTTTCAATTTTACTATTAACACATTGTTATTTAATTCACTTCTTATGAAGTACTAAACTTTTACATAACTGTAAAAATAAGATAGTTGAACATTATAAAATTCTAATTAAAAGTTTATTTAAAATGAATTATTAATATAATTAATGTAAAGAATATTAAGAGATCTAGAGATGAGATTGACAATGTTGAGCTAGTATTTAAGATTTTTAATATATTCTATAATTAGGTTTTTGTTGTTTAGAATGGTTTAAATCTTAGAGAAACCATCTAATTCTTATTTATTAACATATTTATACAATATTTCATAGAATTTCAATTACATATAATGGTTATGAGATTTTGATTGGTTGACTAGTTAATAGACTATTTTGATAAAAATATTTATATTTATTTTTAAAATTAATGTTTTTAATAGAATCTCTAATTTATATACTATGTGATTTGACCATATACCTTCATTTCTATTACATACTCTTTTAACACATTTTTTTATTTTTTATACATGAAATTCAGTATACAATATATTATTTTTAATGTTTATAAAAATGTTTTGACAATTATATTAAATCACTTTCTATTAGTTAGATAATTACATCAATTTTAATAAGATTTAATAAGTATTATATAATTTATATAAACGAGACAACCTTATATTTGAAATCAATCATAATAAAAAAGAATTATTATATTAAAGTTAGACAAGCATGAGATGAACATAATATGATATATTAAGAAAATACATGCCTATTAAAAGAGGAATTCTCATCTACTCTAGAAATTTAGAAATTATTTAATAATAGAGTACTCTAAATAGTTTAGATAATGTAGTATATTAAGTAAATACATGCTTATTCGGAGGTATTTCATGAACTCTAGAGATTCAGAAATTATTTAATAGTAGAGTAATCCAACTAATTTAACGTTTACGCTCATTGATCTGCTCCTTTCCATCAAGTCCTTTGGTGAAATATCTTTTCACATAGTCTTCGAAACAAACTCCTTCATATAATTGAGGATTGTGATCATTTATCAATTCTTTCAGAGGTGAGATCATCATATCAAGTGGTGGAGAACAATGCATTGCCCATGACATCCTTTTCCGATCCTTGTTAACGCAACCTCTATGTTCAGCACTCTTATATTTTCCATTGCTTAATATCTGATATATGTAAAAAAATAAACAAATATTTTGTTCATAAGTGAGATGCTATAAAAAGTGACAGAGCTAACAATTATAACAATTATATTTGAAAATATCAAACTTAAAATTAAATTTTGATTAACAAAAATAACAGTGTTTAGTTTTTTATAACATAACATGAATTGAAATAGTTGATATTTAAATAGAATGGTAGTTGCAAGACTTAAAAAAATAAGAGTAGAAAAGGATATTTACCTCTAATTGATCACCAATATTGACCACAAGAGATCCCGGAATGCACTGTACATTAACCCATGCACCATCTTTGTACATCTGCAAGCCTGGAACTTGGTTGTGTAGGAGAATTGTAAGAGCATTAGCATCAGAGTGAGGAGCAAGGCCCAGTGCAAGATCAGGTTGAGGAGATGGTGGATAGTAGTTTATGGCTACATGTATCTCCATCCTCTCTCCTCCCACAGCTTCCTCAAGTGTCTTTTCATTTTTTAATCCCAAGCCTCTTGAGAGTCCCTGCACAAGCACCTTATACAATTTGCAAACCTCTCTTCCATACTCATCCATTACATCCCTATAGAAAACACACAGAATTTATAAAAAAATGTCTAATGAGTAAACCCATAGAGAAAAAACGTAACACAAAAGATGCATCAGAACAATATTGTACTTAGGTGGTGTTTTTGCTAAGCGAACAATGAATACTTACGAAAAATCGGATGGCTTTTTGGGCCACTTGCTCATGTCCCTCTGCTCAACAGGCAATACAACATTATAATAATAATCTTTCCACTCTAATTTTGCATCCTTAGAGGTTCCCACTCTGCTGCCATAGCCAATAGGATTCCCCCCTTCAGCCTTATACAATTCTTTCTCTTCCAGGGGAAGCTGAAAGAAGGCATCGCCCACCTCTTGCACACGAGAAGAGAGAGATTCAGGGATTCCATGATTGACGATCACAAAGAATCCCCAGTTTTCTGCAGCGCTTGAGATTTGTGCTACGATATCTTCCTCCGGATGGGAATTAGGGTTTCTCAAACCTTGTAAGTCGATGACAGGAACTTTGGGAATGTGTTGGGGATGATCAGGAAGAGTGTTGACGGTGGAGTGAAGCCCTGGCCAAACATACTGAGATGGAATTGTCTCAATTCCACTCTCGGCCAAGCTCTGAACTCTTGTGGCCATTGCTACTTTGCCTTCTATTCTCACTACAAGTTATTATTGCCAAATATACATTAGCAATTTGTAGAACTGGTCGTATTTATAAGGAAAATATGATCTCTTCAGTTTTGACTAACTTGCCTTTGAACGAAGAAAAATCGGCAACGTGGCGTGTCCGACATGTTTATCTATCCGTTTTCATAAATGCAATGACTAATTCTCCTCCTGTTCAGAGAGGGAATAAATGTTTGGAAGGAAGCGTTCTTGTTGTGTACCTAGTAAAGATTCTACATATTGGCATTTTCTGTTCTTCAAGAACTGTTATCTCCCCTAAGTCAATGCTGAAGGTGTCATAAAAAGATTCTTCATTTCAAAGATCATTACTAGTTTGAAAACTGTGGGCGAAAAGCCACTAATGTCTTAGATGCATTGACAACTGTGGGAGCCGTCATATCATTTTGAGAGAGTGTTCAAGAGAGAGGTGTTTATACAAGTTCATGTGACTGACCTAATTCCTACTAGTAATTGCAATCTTTTTCAGCAGTTTACTTACTTCTCATTAGCTATCGCAATCCTCTTGTACGGTTTGGCAAAAAAAAACAGGTTCAAGGAGTTTACGATGCAATTCTTGAGTGAAAATCAACACACTTTTCGTGTTGTTTGTTGTACTAAGATCTCTTGATGGGCCCCTCTGACTAATATGGGCATTCCTACTCTAAATTGCTTTTTCTTGTGGCTAAATGAATTCGCTCGAGCGTCTCTTTTTGTTTTGATCAACAAGCTCAAGAAATCTGGGATTGGATCGATGACTTTTTTTAGGCACTTTAGGCCTAGTTTCTTCTTTTGGCACATTATTTTTCTTCAAAATCATACTAGCCTACATCACAAGTTTATTTAGATATGAACACTTTTAGGGTAGAAATCATCTTAAACATATGGAATAAAATATTCTTCTTTTAATGGAGCTTGAGTTTCATAAGCTATGGATCGTTCTAATTTGCTTATATAGATTCAAGTATAGGATAGTAAATTTGCATTCAAATTTGCTCATCTATAGGAACTATTTAATCACTAGAAAAATTCCTCCTGTATTATTTATTGGGTCCCTTCTAACTGCACCTCTCTTCATTTGTATTGGCATAGACAAATCCACCCTTCTAGATGAGACAATTGTGGTGACTCTAAGTCTCGCTCTCATGATCTAGTTCCTAACAATCCTAAGGTCTTTACTAGTTGTGAACAATGATCACAATTCTTTCATCCACCTTCTCCCCACATCTTCCTCAATAAGAAATTAGCTAGATAGACATAAATTTTTTTGGTAGGTTCTACATGCCATCTCCCTAATCTACATTCAACTACCCCTAGAAGGTAATGCTAAAGATAATAAACTTATTGGTTGGGAGCCCATTGATGAATCCACCATTAATGATTTTTTAGGGAAGTCAAACAATAATGACCCTCTTCTTCCATGAGTTACTTTAGAAAATTAGTTTTGAATTTGGTAAAGGTGGGAGTTTCCTACAACTCGCTTGATGATGGCACGAAGGAAAGTGCAAATGACATTGAGGATTCTAAGCCCCCTATGGGGTTTGTGCCATCAGGGAATCTCAAGGAGCTCTATGGGGGAAAAGATTTGGTGGGTTCAACAACTGACATGTCATGTCAAAGGAAAAGATGATTGTGGATGGCCCCATATCAAAATATTGGAAGTGGATAGAATTATTTAGCACTAGCTTGAAAGGTAAGGCTACTTCCCTAGTTTCTCATGAGGTTGAACTAGTTTTTGGATCTTGTTATGTTTTTTTCCCAATTTTCTAGTTTAGAAAGGTGTTGCATCGATGGAATGATTCTTGATTGAGAAATTTATTGGTCCTTGAGCCAACATTGAGTCTATTCAAGCTTGGATGGCTAAGAAGTGGAAAAATAAAGGGGAGATCATTGTCTTAGTTATGGAAAAGGGTTTTTTCCTTTCATGTTTACATGTGTGGAAGATCTTCTCTTTGTCACGCTGGGGGACCTTAAATTCTTGGTAAAACTTCTCTTACCCTTAAAACATGGGAACCAAGATTTCCAACCCTTATTTAGGTCTACAGTGCTAATGCATGAGCATGTTAGATTTATGGAAATCTTGGATCAACAAAAAATATGTTAGAACTTGTTTGACTACTCAATAGCCTATTTGGTTTGTTTAGTAACTACTTTTGATTTCTCGGTGAAGTATTAATGTCAGTCAAGTGGTGAGCTCAGTTACCGCTTTTGTGTTGTCCTTTACCGAGTTAGTTCGGTAGTGTTCTTGATTGAGTTGGTTCGATGTATTCGGTGTCACTCAATTACTGAGTTCAATGACTGGTGGAATTTAGTTATTTAATGTTGGATGACATGTACAATTAATTTTGGTCACAATATTAATGTTAGGATCGCTCATTGGGAAGAGTGTGAACCTAAATTTGGGTCATTTCTTTCTCCAATGTTGGATCTAGTGGCTCTTTGGAGCTGACCTGTTGGGTGGCTTCTTTTATAAATAAGTAGAGTTGTTCAAGAATTAGAAAGGTAGCAATGATAGTATTAGTAGGAAGAAAGAAGATAGAATCTAAGATTTTGGATCTTCACATGTACGAGGACTATTTTGTAATTAAATTTGATGGTATTGTTCGTAATGGAGAAGGCCTTACATCCTGACATGTATAAAATTTAATGAATAAATGAAATATATATGCATTCCTTCTTGTTGGTGTAATTAATTATTCCTAATTACACTTTAATTAATTTTACTTAAGTTAATGCATTACATAGTAGTTAGTGATTGAGACACCTAAGAGTGTGCACATCTATTAAGCACATGGTGTAGGAGAAATTCCACTTTAGGTGTGATAGTTGTCATCACATACCTCATTGTGTGTGAGATCCACCTTTGGTGCTCTTATCACATTATCATCCTAATCCAATGCACATACTTTATTGCATATTGGAGGATGATCCACATTTGGTGGACATGTGATTACACCTAGCATAGGTGATAGCTTATCTGCTCCTTATCATTGTATCTTATCTCCTTTCCTATATAAGGAGGCCTATTATGTACATTTTAATCATGTCCATGATCAATAATATCATTCTTGCATCTTAGTGCAATTGTCTTTCCAATCTCTTGTGGAAGTTATCTTGGTCTTGCATTCGATCCTAGGGGTGTTGTAGAGTCACCTAAAACTCTAACATGGTATCAAAGCTCTCAAGGTGTGAAGACCTCTTCTCAAGAAGTGCAATCTTGGCTTGATTCAATTGTGGGTGTAGAATAAAGGTATTTTGGACATCACCATTGCATAGTCTATTTGGAGAAAATTTGGGGTTTTGTATTTTGCGGCTTTTTATTGCAAGTCAATATTGGTGCTTGTTGGTGCAAATCAAAGGTTGGCATCATATTAAGGAGGTCCAAAAACCCCTAAATCAAATTTTATTTCATCCAAATCGGACACCCAAGGCCAAATCTAGAGCTATTTGAATTTTGGAAGTGTGCCGGCGGTGATTCATAAAAAATAATTTCAGAGGTGATTTTCAAACAGCGATATCTTAATCATCTGGACTCCTTTTTTCGAACAATATTTTTTGTTTTGGGGTAGAATTTCATGATCTACACAATGGTTCAGGTGGTTTCTGATCGCTATTTCTGAATTTTTCTGAAAATCGCAAATCTTAGTTTTTGCAACTTCCAAGGCCTCATTTGAGCTCATATGAACTCCTTTTTAGGTGCAATTTTTTTTGAAAGTGCATAATTTTTATTTTATTTTCTAGATTTGGAATCAAATTTTAGTGACTGTGACCAAAAATTGTACTTTCAAAAATTGGCTTAGTTTTTTCATTTGTAATGCATAAGCCTTAGCTTGGTCTTTTGCATAATGATCTAAGTCTATTATAGCCTAATTTTGGAGTGTAATAATTTTTTGATCTCAATTTGTAATGAGAGAAGTGTATCATTAATCATGGGTTATGAAACACATCCTGTAGTAGTACTTTTGACTAAGGATAATTATGAGTCATGGGCAAAAGGAATCATCACACATTGTAGATGGCTTAATCTTTTGCCTCATCCTTATGGACTCATTCCTGAGCCAAAGTCATAGGGGAAGCAATATGTTTGGGGAGAAAAGAATGCTCATATTATAAATTTGATTATTAGTAGCATCAGTTTGTGTCTCTTCTATGACATCTACCCCAGATTTAGAGGTGTTTAATGTCCACACATAATTTGGACAATTATTTGGGATATTTTTGGTTATCCACATGTTTCTCCATTCCCAAATGATCTTGCTTCAGATTGCCTCATTCCTCTTGATGATGCAGATAATATTCCCTATGATGATTATACTTTAGATGCAATTGAAGAATTTGTGGCAATTGAGAGTGAGGATGATCCAGTGGCTCCTCCTGTAGCTCCTACTTCTCTAGTTGAGATCACACAATCATCTCTTGTTGGTGATTCCAGTGATTCATTCCTAGAGATATCTATTTGTCTTCCTGATTGGGATTCTTACTTGCCAGATATTGGTTCATTATTTATGGATTCTCATATTTCAGATTTGGGAGACATACTTGAGGGGGTTTCTCTTCTCTTTGATGATAGTTTCATCATAGTTGGACATACTTCTTCACATTCTTTGGAGATTGAAATTCTTGATTCTTCTTCTTCACTTGGTTTGTCACATGATGTGATAGATTTTTTGAGCTTGGAGATTCCTATTCAGTCTTCAGAGATGCATATTCAGAGATCTTCCTCCTTATTTCATTTGGATATGGATTGGTTTGTGGCATCATCATCATACTTCATTTAGATTCCACTTCCTAGTTCCTATCCAGAATGGGAACCACACCTTCATTTGTACTTGGTATATCTTCTTCCCAAGGGGAGAAATGTTGTTTGTAGTCATTGGAATATAATTTGTCTTCAAGAACTCACCATTTTTGTAGGATATTCTTGATTATGGGGGGAACGCCATGTCTCCAACTATCCTTCTTATGGGGGGATCATTCTTTGTATATACATGATGTATGTAGTTCTTGGGGGGTCTTGAGCACTCCATCCATCCATGCATCTTGTTTTCTTCTCTCTTTTTGGGGGAGGGTTTTTCCCATGAGGTTTTCCCTCTTTCTCCACTTTATGAGAGTTATGCATTTCATGTATCTTGTACATGGGTACCTAACATGGCCTATTAGCCTGGACCCATCTTGCATTGTGAGTTTAAGTGCATTCCCCTAAGTTGCACTTAAGGGGGGGTGTTGGTGTAATTAATTATTCCTAATTACACTTTACTTAATTTTACTTAGGTTAATGCATTACATAGTAGTTAGTGATTGAGACACCTAGGAGTGCACATCTATTAAACACATGGTGTAGGAGAAATTCCACTTTAGGTGTGATAGTTGTCATCACATACCTCATTGTGTGTGAGATCCACCTTTTGTGCTCTTATCACATTATCATCCTAATCCAATGCACATACGTTATTGCATATTGGAGGATGATCCACATTTGGTGGACATGTGATTACACCTAGCATAGGTGATAACTTATCTGCTCCTTATCATTGTCTCTTATCTCCTTTCCTATATAAGGAGGCCTATTATGTACATTTTAATGATGTCCATGATCAATAATATCATTCTTGCATCTTAATGCAATTGTCTTGCCAATCTCTTGTGGAAGTTATCTTGGTCTTGCATTCGATCCTGGGGGTGTTGTAGAGTCACCTAAAACTCTAACACTTGTCTCCTTCTTTGTGTTATTGCTTCCAAGCAGTTAATCTACAAGTAGGATTGGTATTTGGAAGTCTAGTAGGCCTCTATACCTATCTTGCCTTGTGTCAAGTGGTATCAGAGTGATGGTTAGATCTGGAGGTTCCCTCTTGTAAGACCTAGTTGGTGATATTGTTGGAGGGTGACAGATTGCAATGTGACCTATAATTGCAGAGGGATTCAGGATGGTTTGAGGGAGGTGAGATGTAGATTCGGGCTTACTTGATATGCTAAGGAAGAATACTGCTAGATTACAAGTTGTTGAGACATCCCAACACTGATAAACACATCTTAATGATGTTAGTGATGCTGAAGTTTAGGAAATATAGCAGGAAGTGACACCTACACCTATAATGGATCAAGGAGAGGAAATATTCTTGATGTTTAAGTTTGAATGTTGACCTCTCATTTAGCCATTGACTCAACATGGTCATTACTCATAAGCCAAATTATGAAGATGAGTATGAATTACTCATTTCAAAAATATAAATGGAGCAACCTGTTGCCTCCTATTTAGATGGGGTGTTTGAATTACTCTCAAAACAAGAGCCAACAACCATAAACCAATGCTAAAATGGAGGATTTTTTGAATACTAGAAAGAGAATGAATTGCAATTAAACTAAGAATGAGAATGTAGATTTTAATCTAGAAATGAAGATGCAAAGTAATCTAAGAAGCTTGAAAATGAAAGATGATAATTAATCTAAAACATAGTAAGAAAACTAATTAACATGAGAGTGCAAGATTATGCTAAAATGAGATTATTCTAAAATGCAATATTATCAAAGCTTAAGGAACATGAAAGTGAGACAAAAATTCACTATAGTTTTAGTGCTCTCAAAATTGATTCCTTAAATGAGGAAGGAGGAGTTCATAACATAGAAGAGCTGAGGGAGAGGATGAAGAGTTTCTTGGAAAGAAATGATCGACTCTTCATCTCCATGGAGGAAGGTGAGACAAATTGATGAATTATTTAATTAAGTAAATAAATTATTGCCACATGGATTGCTTTTCACATTATTTTGAATAATTAAATTCAAGTGTGGATAATCCATTTAAATAACCAAATAATATTTAATTCCCTTGATGTGTATTAGCTAAAGGGGGTGGAATTAATTTAATTAAAAGCCTTAGGACTTTAGGATTAAATTAATTAATCATAGGGATTATTCAACCAATAAATGTCGATAATTAGGAATTAAATATAGTGTTTGATTAATGCAAATTTAGGTTTTTTGCATTTGACAGCAAGTCAAATAAAGTCAAATAGGAGATAGAATTCCCTAGTACTATAGGACTTCAATGATGTAGAAATTGAAGGAATGCACCATAATTGATAGAAATTGTAAGGTGCCAATTTTGGGGTATTACATTTTGCCCCTCTTTGAATTGATGTTTGAGCAGTGTGTTGATTCAAAGAATAGTCTGATGTGACAGATGATGAGGTTTCAGGATTACCTCCAGAATGAAGTTTAACCATCACAAGTCGGGGTTAGATCTCCAAGACACCAATCAGATCGAGTTATAGAACCAACTTCAGAATGAAGCATGATTCTCTGAAGCCTAAGTTAGATTATGAAGACATCGGTCGGAATACCACTTGAGAGAAGACTCTCCCCAGAATGAGGCTCAATCTTTAGGAATCAGGGTTAAATTTCCCCAATACCTATTGATTAAATGATAACTGATGCATATTTAGGACTATCTCCACCATCAGGGTTAGATTAACCCAATATGAAGCTTAGTCCTCTGAGACATAGGTTAGGTTTCCTAGATAATGGTTGAAAAGAGATTTTGAAAGCCATCTCCAGAACAAAGCTTGAAGTCCAGGAATTAGGGTTAGATTGCCCCAATACCTAATGAGATTTCAAGAATCATCTCTAGAATGAAGCTTGACTCTTGAGGATCTAAGTTAGATTGCTCAGATACCTACCAAATAGATGACAAGATGTGAGGCACAAAGATGCCCCTAGAGATTCAAGATCGTGGAACATCCAATTTTGACTGCGAGGTACAAAAAACTATATATACCCCAAGTGATGAGATGCCCCTAGTGATGAGGACTTTGATTCAGATGCAAATCAAACTGATTCGATAAGATTCAATGATGCAATCATCCTACCCCCTCAAGAGTAAAATCAAGAGATGACACATCATAAAGATGATTGACAGAAAAAGGTTACAAATAGAGATAAGATCGAAGATCCAAAAGAACTTAGAATACATTAACGAAGCATCAAGAGGATGCAGAATCATTTTGGAATGATTTAGAAGTCCTATTGACCAAGTTTGACCAAGGTTGACTAAATTTGACTAGAGTTGACTTTTTAGCATCCTTTTTTAATGACCACATGACCAAAGCTTGATGGTCATTACTAAAAGCAACTCCTTTGATAGCCTGTTCTGCCTCCTCCTTGGTCTTATCCACATGTGTAGTTTGTTTTCTAACTGCATCAAGGACTATTGCATCAGCTATGTCCCATTCAAGGAGGATAAGTACTCCTGCATTTTTTAACAATTCTCTCCCCTGTTCTGGAGTAGTCCTTTCAAAGCTATCTGTCATCTCTTTCCTAATTTCATCTTCAATAGTTTTAAGATCATTATTAGGATATTCCTTCTGTTTCTTCTCACAGGCTTCCTCAAATTTACTCATGTTCATTTTCCATAAAAATTATAAAAAGGCTCGGGTCTTCACAAATGCATCATCGGCCAAAAATTGATCACATGCCAGTTTGACTGTAGGATCCAACTCTATTCCTGCAAGTTGTCCTACTGTTAAGCCTAACTCAAGCTCCTTTGGTTGCTCTGGAATCCCTTCATTTATTTCATCTCGAGTCATGAATACTTGACCCTAAGATCCCATTTGTTGTACCTACTCTATGATCTCTTGATCATCTTTAACATTCAAGGGCAACTGTGAAGGAGAGTACTCCTCCTCTGGATCATGAGGCATCTCCTCTATCCTTTGTCTCTTGGTAGGAGGTGAAAAATTGAGGATGTCTTCACCTAGCTGGTCTTGTGTTAAGTCTATAATTTCTTCAACCTCCTTTCTCTTCCCAACCTATTTTGATGTAGAAGGGAAATCTTCCCTTTTCTTTTGCTACTTCCTGATGTCAAATTCAGGGACAATTACACTGTAACCAGTCTTTTCTTGCAACATATATTTTCCAAGAGGCAATTGTGTGTGTGAAAATTGTACCTGATCTGTAGACACAACACTCAGTAAAACATTAGAGGTTAGCTATAATCAAAATCATGCAAAATTAAAAACTATCTAACCAAGCGATTTACTGCCTTCTAATAGGTGCGAGATTAATGTTCTCAGATTGTTTATCGAGATCAGTGACCTAGACGACACCTAAATGAAGGATTTGAATGCAAAAGATGGATATGAAATTGAATGCAATTAATCTATATTTTTGATATTTTCTATGCAATAAGAATGATAAACTGATATGCTATGGATGCTAAATGATCTAACAATGAAGATTCTAACAATGATATGAAAACTATGAAATTCTATGCTAAGATATAAAAACTATGCAATTGAAATTGATCTCACAAAGCTTTGAATTCGCAAGTTGATTCTTTCAAGCTCCAATTGTGCAAATTCTCCAAATCTGATATGCTATGATTCCTGTAGAGTAAGTTTGCAATTTGCGAGATGATTGAGAGATGAATTATGAAGAGCTGAGCATTGTTTTTATAGAAATCCAAGGCTTTGGAGGTGCATGAAAAAAAGCCATAAATCACTCAAATAACTTAGGTTGATTTTTGAGTTATTTTTAAATAAAGGATAATTAACTCACAAAAACATGCAAAAGCTAAGCTTTAACTCAAAATAGAGTTTAGCTTTAATTGATAATTGATAGTTGTTTGCTTTTATGATTGTGCATGTTTTATTTATGAATTAATTTAATAATAAAGTGATTTATTTCCAACTTAACTGCTTTTAAAAATAAAATAATTGATTTATGGGTTAATCAATTATTTAATCAAATTTTTATTAAAAACTATATTATTAAATAATGACAACTTGCTTTAATTAATTAAATAAAAATTTAATCAATTATTCATAGGATATTTGGATTTATTGTCAAAATTAAATAATACAATTAATAATAGATAGAATTAAATTTAATTACACAATTAAGTGGCAAGATATTAAATCTAATTAATTAAATATAAAAATATTCAATTAATCAAGCTTTAGGATAAATGTGATTTATTGCCAAATAATTATAAAATTAAAGATAATTATGATGATTAGGAATATTACTAGGAATATTCCCTGATGCAGAATTTAAGATAATCAATTATGATTCGATGATGTTTAGATGTGCCTTAGGTTAGGAATTCGATGTCGATTTCGTTCGAATTGAAGATGTAGGATATTAATGAACTTATAGCCCATTTTTGGGGTATTACATTTTGCCCCTCTTTGAATTACTGTGCGAAGCGCAGTGGTTCAAATATAGTCTGTGTTTGATAGAGATATGAAACTGATGTTTGAAATTGATAATTGATATGAGATAGAAGCTGATTGATATTGAATTGATATGGAGATAATAGGTCCTGAATGACCAAAGATAATGTTCACTGTAGCAGCAAATGAACCTATGATTGCGAAAAAGTGTGAAAATGCCTGATTCTGAACCTTAGGATTGATAAGAAGTGAGTGACCCATTCTAGACTCGATTGTCTTAGTAGAACTAGCAAGTATCACATCCGAATCCTTCAGTTGCCGAAGAGCTAAGGAAAAAACACTATGATCCGATGGTTGCAAAAACTGATACAGTTTACAAGATTAGGAGAATACCAGATTGATATGGATCTTGATGAATCTGATATGCCCCAAGTGATGATAGATTTGCCCCGAGTGATGAGGTCTTTTTTTTTGATGAATCAGTAACTAGACGTGATTGTTTGTCTTGATCACTGATGAAAGATATTGATAGACTTGATCGATAGAATTTTGATTTACAGACTTTGAATTGATGTGCAATATGATGCCCCCTTCGGGATTAAAATTGAAATCTGACAAGAAAAGTCAGCGTTGAGAGCTCAAAAGCATGTTAATTGATTTGAGAAGTGGTTAAACATGTTCAAGAGTGCATTCTGCATCATTTAGAGGTCCTGGAGACCAAGTTTGACTAGTTTTGACCATGAGTTTGACCATGGTTGACCAAGTTGAAATTTTGATAGTTTGATGTAAGATAATCAGTTAAGTTGAATTTTAGATTTCTGTGATGATGGAAGGTTGATTATGCAAGCAGTGAATAAGATAAATGATCTCAAAATTTGATTTTGATCCCGAAAAAGGATTCTACTTGCTGTTTCATTGGAGGAACCTTCATGTGAGATTCAGCTCTTGTTAGATTTGAAGATGTGATTGAAGAATCATTTAAGCATTGAAGTTCATTTAGTCATTGTGAGATCATGCAAACATGAAAAATGCAAAGAGACATGTAAAATGAAATGCAACCTAAGACCTAGGACCTAGTCACTGATCATATGTCGATTTGTTATCATCATTGAAATTTTTGGTAACCAGATAAATCAATACAATGCCCACTAGCTATGAAACCATAGACATATGAATATCGATTTGTATGCACAAGAATCAATACAACACCCACTGGTTAACAACCATGGATATATGAATATTGATTTGTATTTAGAATGTTGGATTAGATATAAGCACCAAGGCACAAAAATCAGGATGACCTGCATATCATGTCCATTTTGATATAGCAATTTGTACAAGCATCAAAACATAAACGTCTTGATGACCTGAGTATGTCTTACATTGTAAACACATCAAACAGTCAAGAGATCATTCTAAATCCAATGTGAATTACCCGTAGTGACCCTTTATCGTTCACATCCTTAGGCAAGATTGCGTTCCACAATAGGAGAAAGAACTTACTCAAAAAGACAATAGTTAGATCAAACTTCCTTGAATTGTCTGGGTATCAATGGTCAAGGTACGCATGGCCATCCAATTTGAGATAGAGGCTCTTATAGTCGGACACCATTTCAATCCAGAATTTCCAAAGTTGTTAGATTTTCACATACAAGCAGAAGACAAAGAAAAGATTATGCCCCCAGTCATCACTCTCTAAATCCTATAAAGGACATCATCGAAGAGCTCAAAGGGACACAATATGCAAAAATCTCAATGCGAATCAGTAAGCATACAAGGAGATAAAAGCATGTAAAAAGCATAGATTGTTTTCAGTTGAGTTTTGATGTTTGATTGCGTTGTTGTAGATGCAAAATCCTTTCTGGAGATGAGACAGACAGACAGACTCAACTTGAAGCTTTAAAGGACTCTGACTGGATAGGATACATCTAAGATACATTGGAGGCCATAGGATATGACATTGATTGCCCCCAAGTTTGAACATTGATAGGATATAGACGCGCAAGCTGATTGGTGTACAAACTGACTTATTGAAAACTGGAAATGTTGAAACAAACCGGGAGATATGTACAACTAAAGCAAGA
Source organism: Chamaecyparis obtusa (assembly GCA_027943335.1). Lineage (NCBI taxonomy): Eukaryota > Viridiplantae > Streptophyta > Pinopsida > Cupressales > Cupressaceae > Chamaecyparis > Chamaecyparis obtusa. The sequence continues at coordinate 704,675 of BSBK01006524.1, forward strand.
CTGAAAGCTAGGAAAGACCAAGATTGTACTGATAGATGGAGCATTTTGAACAAGTGGCACCCATTTGCCTGGTTTTCACCATCTTGGTAGAGATTCTATTTTTGTTACCAAGGAGCCTATTTCCAAGTTTTCACCAAGGCACTTTTTTTTTTTTTTTTTCAATTTTTAGACTTTTGATATTTTTTGTTTTTTTTTGTGAATCATCAAGGAGCCTATTGCTAGATTTTCACCAAGATGTTCATTTTTTCAGGACTTTTTCTGATTTTTAGGATTTTTTCAGGACATTTACCAAGCACTGAATGCCTTAAGCGTAGAATTTCTTTAGATGGAGAACGTTGATTGGTTCTCAGAGCTGTTCTCCTTCAGTTGTTGAGAGTTGATAGGCACTAGAGCCAAAAGTAGCAGTGATAACAAAGGGACCCAGCCAATTGGGTTCGAACTTCCCCTTGCGTTCTCGATGGGATTGATTTTTTGGATTCTCTCAAGACTAGACTGCCAACCTGAAATTCTCTGTGTCTAACTTTCTTGTTGTAGCCTCTAGACATTCTTTTCTGATATACTCTGAGATGATCATACGCTGCTTGTCTGCACTCATCTAGTAATTCAAGTTCTTGTAACCTAGACACTCTGTAGTCTTCATCAGTGACAAGTCCATGCATTCTGATTCTGAGTGATGGGATTTCAACCTCAATAGGCAGTACCGCTTCAGACCCATAAACTAAAGCGAAAGGTGTAGCCCCTATAGGTGTTCTGATACTAGTTCTGTATGCCCAGAGAGCTGGATTTATCATGAGATGCCAGTCTCTTCCTATTTTATTCACTGTTCTGTGCAAGATTTTCAAGAGATTTTTGTTTGAAGCTTCAGCTTGTCCATTCCCTTGAGGATAGTAGATAGATGACCAATGTTGAGTAATTTTGAATTTGGCACATAAGTCATCTAGGTCCTTATTTTTTAATTGTCCCCCATTGTCTGTGACTATGGAATCAGGGATCCCATATCTGCAAATGATGTAGTTTAGGATGAACATAGAGATCTGTTTCCCCGTTGCTTGTGTTAGAGGAACTGCTTCTACCCATTTTGTAAAATAATCTGTAGCTGTGATGATATGGGTATGTCCATTAGAAGAGTGCGGATGGATAGTGCCTATGAGATCAAATGCCCATTGTTGAAAAGGCCATTGTGTAGTAAAGGGAATTAGATCTCTCCCTGGAGCATGAATCAAGTTGCCATGTACTTGACACTGTTGATAGTTTTTAGCAAATTTAATAGCCTCTTTCTCCATTTCAGGCCAATAGTACCCAACCCTAATAAGTTTTTGAGCTAATGTTAAACCGTTCGAGTGTGACCCACATATACCCTCGTGGACTTCCTCTAATGCAAGTTGAGACTCCACATATACCCATTCTAAACATCTAAGCAATGTACCATCTAGACCTCGTTTGTATAGATCATTACCAATGATGACATATCAGGATGCGGATCGGATAAGGTTTCATTTCTCAAAATAGTTAAAGGACTCAGGGATGATTTGGTCATGGAGATAGGAGAATAGATTTTTGTAGCGAGATGAGTCATAACCTACAACAGTGCAGATCATGTGGGTTTCAGGGGAGTCATATGCAGGATAGGATAGGGCTTCCACTAGGAACTCATAGTGTAGCTCATGTTCGGGCTACTGTAAGAGAGTAGATAGTGTCGCCATTGCACAGCCTTATTCTCCATTCTGAGTATTTGCTCAAATGTGATAGAGATGAAGTATTTCTTTAAATCATCTACCATTCTCTTGTAAGGAATGAGCTTTTCATCTTTGGTTTGGTACACATCATTGACTTGGTGGATAACCAGTTGTGAGTCTCCATGGATGTGCATCTCTGTAACTCTCCATTGTATTGCCATTTTCATACCATTGAGAAGTGCCTCATATTCAGCAATATTGTTTGTGCAAGGAAACTTTAGTCTAAATGCTTTGGGTATCGAGTATCCTTGAGGAGTGATGAACAATATGCCTACTCCATATCCATTCTGTGTAGGAGCCATCAAAGAATAACTACCATGCTCTAGAAGAGAGGTGCATGATAGAGGAATCAAGAAATTCCATTTGCATGGGTGTATCATCAAATAGTGGTGCTTCAGCTAATTGATTAGCAATGACCTATCCTTTGATAGCTTTTCTTTCAATATATTCAATGTCAAATTCGCTCAAGAGCATGACCCATTTAGCTAGTCTACCGGTGAGGGCCGCCTTGCTTAGTAGGTATTTCAGTGGATCAATTTTTGCTACTAGATGTGTGGTATGAGCTAACATATAGTGTCTTAGTTTCTCTGATGCAAAGATCATAGCTAGACATGCCTTCTCTATCATTGAGTAGTTTTTCTCATAGGCCACTAAAGTTCTGCTGATATAGTAGATGGCTCTTTCTTTCTTGTCTTCATCATGTTGTGCTAGCAATGCCCCCAGTGATGTATCTATTGTGGAGACATATAATATTAATGGCTTCCCATGAATAGGAGGCATCAATATAGGCAGATTTGATAGATACTTCTTGATATGGTTAAAGTTGTTCTCGCATTCTTCATTCCATGCAAAGGTCACACCTTTATATAATGTTTTTGTAAAAGGCTGTGATATGTCTGCTAGCTATGATATGAATCTTCTGAGAGATTGAACTCTACCTTGCAATGTCCTCATTTGACTGATATTTGTGGGAGGTTGCATCTCTATTATAGCCTTGACTTTAGCCGGATCAACTTCAATGCCTTTTTTTGAAACTATGTATCTTAAGAGCTTTCCAGAAGTGACACCAAAAGCACACTTCTTAGGATTTAGTCGGAGACTAAATTTTTCCATTCTGTCAAGGATCATGCTCAAGTCAGTTAGATGTTCAGTTCTGATCATTGATTTTGCTAAGGTATCATCAACATAATCCTCCATTGTTCTATGCATCATATCATGAAAAATAGATGTCATTGCTCTTTGGTATGTATCTCCCGCATTTTTGAGTCTGAATGGCATAACATTCCAACAGAAGGTTCCCCACGCACATGTGAAAGCTATTTTCTCTTGATCTTCTAGAGCAATTTTGATTTGGTTGTACCCAGAAAAGCCATCCATTAAGGAATACATTTCATAGCCCGCAGTCATGTCCACTATCATATCAATGTTAGGTAGTGGAAAATCATCCTTAGGGCATGCTCTGTTCACATCTCTAAAGTCTGTGCACACTCTGATTGAACCATCTAGTTTTGAAATAGGTACAATGTTAGAGATCCACTCAGCATAGTCTATGACATGGATGAATCTAGCTTTTAGGAGTTTTTCTAGTTCTGCTTTGACTAAGAGTGCAACATGAGGATGCATCTTTCTCAGTTTTTGTTTGATTGGTTTTACTCCAGGAGCAATGGATAGATGGTGCATAATGAGATTGGGATCGAATCCTGGCATATCTGAATATTTTCGTGCAAAATTGATCTTTTTTTCTGATAAGAATGTAGTGAATTTCTGTTTCTCTTCTTCTGATAGAGATTGTGCTACATGTACCAATTGTGGTTCCTCTATTGTACCCAAATTGATGGATTGAGTGGGCTGAATCAGAACTGAAGATCTATCATGTAAATGACTCAGAAGGACATAAAATATCTCATCCTTAGGTTCCTCAGAGAGGTTTTCACCTTCAGATACATCTTTTCTTTTTACTTTTGTAGGATCTGAGATTGCCACAAAGTGGTTTTCACCCTCAGAACTCTTTTTCTTTTTATTTTTATTTTTTTGACTAAGATATTTGATGTTCGACTCAGTCATGCTAACGCTTGGTTCGCTGATGGAAGTCCTCATAGGCTCGACTGCATTGAGGTAACAAGCAAGGGCATAGTCACTGGAAAAGGTGTAAACACCATGGCTTGGGTTTGTGGAAGTTTGGTCGTTAAGATCAGGGCGTTGGATAGTCAAAGCGGGAAAGGCTTGGGATATGGTGTTCACAAACATGGATATGTCATCATTGGTCCTAACCTGATGCTCAAGTTCAAAGGTGATATTAAAGCTCAAAATGTTCAATTCGTGAATAGGCTCAACATCATCATGGGAGTCCTCTTCAGCCATAGGTGGATCAGACACATTAAATTCATTGTTTCGCTCTAGACCTACATTGGGTTGAGATACATATTGGTGAATAACATCAATTTATTTCTCTGTGATAAGCTCATCTTCTTCTGGAATGGCACCCCATTCATAGTCATTTGACTCAACTTTTGATTCAGGATCTCTAGGAAATCTTAGAAAATGTGTGAAATCAGGATGAATACCCCAAGAAGGATTACCCTCAGTCTCTGACTTGAATTCATATTCATGGGAATCAGTGTCAGAATAACTACCCCCTTCTTCTTGATCAGTTTGATTGCCTTCGAGATTGGCTGGTTCTTGTGGTGTAACCATCTCTTGCGCTACATTAGGTTCTTGTGTTTCTACTACATTAATTCTTCTGATAGGATCATCTTTATCATCAAGAAGATCTTTGATCTCTTTAGGCAATTTTTCATAGGGGATAAGCTTAGAGCTATCTGAATCATCATCAGAGGGTTCTGTTTCTTCTTTCTTAAGAAGGGGTTCTCCTGGTGCAATTTGTTCTATGACATGAGAACAACCACCTTTGAGATGATAGGGTTTATTCTTAAAACCTAAGCCACCAGTATCTTTGTTGGCTCTACCAATATGTGAAATGGGTATCACAAGACCCTTTCCTCTAATTCCTAGAGGTCCTTGACTAGAATATCCCATCTTGGCTATCAATGTGTTTCCTAGACCATATGAATTAGAAGGGATTGTAGGTGCTATAGATTCACTAGGTTGAACAATTTTAGATTCAGAATCCTCTTTATATAGCCATGCCAGCACAACTTCATCCTCTTCAAATTCTTGTTTGGAGACTTGCTCCACCACAAAATTTCTTTTGTATGCTTCCATAGGTTCCTTAGGTTCTGATTTAGACTACTTCAAAGATTGTCCATATGACTTGGGTGAGATAGGGAGAGATGTCAGAGACAAGACTGGCTCTATAGTGTATTCTCCCATCCCATTTTCTTTGATATTGATCTCTTTAGCAATGTCTTCCATCTTGGATGTGGAAGCCACATTTTGTTGCTTGATGGAAGATTCTCTGTTATTAGGTACAAGCTTATCGGCACTTTCCTTCAATGTATTGCAAGTTGTACTCAGATCTACTGGGATAGTAACTTCTACCCCTTCATAGGGAAATTTCAAGCATTGATGGTACGTAGAAGGAATGGCTTGCATTTCATGGATCTAGGGTCTCCCTAGAAGGATATTGTAAGCCAATGGTAGATCAAGCACCTGACATGTGGTATCTTTGATGACCGGATCCACTCGGATGGGTAAGACAATGGTGCCTTTAGAAGCTCTTTCTTGTTTGTCATAGGCTTTTATGGTGATCTTCTTTCGAGGATCAATAGCCATCTCTGAGAATCCCAACTGTGTGATTAAGCTGTAAGAACAAATGTTGAGGCCTGCACCCCCATCTATCAACACACGTTTGACTCAACGGTTCTGGATCAAGACTTATATGTGCAAGGGCTGATTATGTGGGTGACTTAGGGAGTTGTCATCTTCCTCTGAAAAGTAGATATATTATGGAGACATTAGATGACCAACCATAGTCTGGAACCTGTTTAGATCTAGATCATCAGGAACATTAGAGCCGAGCAAAGCTTTGTCTAGGATATCTCTGTGAGCTGGAGATATTCGAAGTAACTCAAACATAGAGATTTTGGCATTGGTATGCTGGAGTTGTTGGATGATGTTGTAAGATGTAGGTCTTGTATCCTTTGGATTGGAAGATTTTGAGGCAACCTTCTATTTAGAAGCAGATGTGAGATTGAAAGGTATCTTAGGGACACTAGATGAACTTGGTGTTTGTCCTTTCAGATGAGCTTGAGCTTGTGATCTGGTAACCGCATTAGCTAAGGAATGATTTTTGTCTCTTCGTACAATCATGATGACATTGCAGCTCTCAAAGAGATATGGTTCAACCATATTGATGACAGCATTGTTTCTAGGGTAGGCATAGTTGACTTTTGCCCCCATGTTAGGCTGAGAAGTGGAAACTCCCTTGCCATGTTGTGAAAATGGTTCTATAAATGTTGTGTGATCATTATTGCTGGTAGGATTATTGATCATGATGTCCCCTTGATCTATCAAGTCTTGAATGGTATGCTTCAAGTGGAAGCATCCATCAGTTCTGTGGCCTTTGGTCCGATGGAAAGCACATAATGCATTATCTTTCCACCAATATGGTTTTGGATCTAGATTAGGGTTTCAGATTGGTGGTAAAGAGATCATGTTATCAGCTATCAGGGTTCTCAGGGCAGATTCCAAAGATTCTCCCAGGGGAGTAAACTTTCATTTATTATCCCATCGTTTGAATGGCTTCTTTGGAGATGGTTTAGCAGATTTTTGCTCTGAAGCTTCAATGGCTTTTGTGGCAAGGGTGAGATTGTAGGCCGGTGCCTTTGATGGGGTGCAGATAGTGTCAACAACACCATCAGAGATGATACCTTTGTTTCTATTCTAGCTTTTGTTTTTATCTTTTGAGCTAGATCCAGATTCAGACTTGTCCTTTTGAAGTATGATTTCTCCTTTCTTGACAAGTACTTTCTCAATCTTGATTGCATTATCCACCATTTTATCAAAAGATACATGATCTTGCATTTGTAATGGATAATTGAGCTCTGGAACAAGGTTATTGATAAAGATTTCAAGTTTCTCCATTTTGGGAATTTGTCCAGCATATAGAGAGAACTTCTTTCTCCACCTCTTGAGAAAAGTTAGGAATGATTCCCCTGGATATTGCTTGAGGTTACAGATATCGATCATGGTGACCGGATGTTGAATATTGTAAGAATATTGTTGATAAAACAATTTAATCAATTTCTCAAAAGTTTTGATCGTAGAAGGTAATCTTGAAAACCACTGAATGGATGCTCCTCCCAAGGATCTAGGAAAAAGATGCATTAGATAAGTCAGTTCATGCATGAATTCCATGGATTGCGTACAGAACTCTCTGACATGATCTTGAGGATCAGAGTGTCCATCATATTTGTCATACTTTGGTATCTCCACTCTTTTTGGGAATGGTGGCATATACAAGTTTTTGTCGAATGGGAAATGACATAGGGCCTCCATGGAGAACTCCTTGGGTTCCTTCTCCTTCTTAAGATTGTTAAATTCGACTTGTATAGCATGCATCTATTTTGTCATAGCTATGAGTGGAGTTTCTTCCTCATGTGTGATTATATCATCAACGTTAAAGTTGGGAGGAAGCTTAGCCCCTTCCTGGGCTAATTGTAAAAAGTATGCCTCTCTATCCACTTTTAAGAAATACCTCATCATTCTCTTGAATTCATCGTCATTCTGACATTGATGGATTTCAGAGGGGGTAGGTTCTTGGTCGGCATTATGTTGAGAATGGTGTCCTTGGGACCCTCCTCCTAGAGAACCATGGTTTGTCCCTACTTGAGACATGGTAGGAGTTTTTGGGCTCCCTGGAACAGATTGAGGAGGAGTTTGTTGATTACCTCTGTGAGTTGATAAAGGAGGTATGTAACCAGTTTTCAATCAAAAGTTACCGAGACCGTCGTCTTCGTAGATACCTGACTTGATGAGTTTTTCAAGAGTTGGACCTAGGGTATTGGTCAAAAGTAAGTGCTGAGATGTTTCTTCTGATTTCTTGTGTGAAGAAGCTCTGGTCTCCACCATTAACATTGAATGAAACAGAAGAAAAGGATGAAGACAACTGAAGAACAATTTGATTCGAGAAAATCGGATGACGCAACCTTGTCAAGATTATGATAGATTTGAAGATCTGATGAGATGATGGGTGAAGGAAAATGTGCCCTGGATGTATGGGATAGATCACCCAAAAGATAGCGGACACGAGTTCTCAACACTTAGTCTATTTTTGAAGATTGATTGAAGATTGATAGTTATGACAAGGTTTTGACACAAGATAAAAAGGACTCAAATTGATCAAATAGAAGGCTAGATCGGATTCAAAAGATTAATCTCAAAAAATGGTAGAATGCTCAATAGCTACTGCTCTATTCCTAACACAATGATATTTTTGACAGATTCTGGAACTAGGCTGGAAACATTGGATATCTTGTAATTTGACAATTTCTGACAACTCTCTCAAATTTTTCCAAACGACACTCTGCAGACTCGTACAACACTGGGTAGTCTATGAAACGACAGTTGCTAAACTCGTACGACAGTTGGGTAGCAATGAAATGACAGTTGTAAATATCATACGACAGTTGCTAACAGGATTTTGACTTCCTTGGATTTGTTGGCATGAAAACTCATACGACACTAGGTTCTCAATCATACGACAGATGGGCAATACTGAAATGACATTTGACAAAAAGTCGTATGACTTTTGACTTCCTAAAATGACTTTTGACTCCAGAAAGAATTTTACGTCAATTTTTGCAAAATTTAAGGTCTTCAGTTTTGGATTGTTTGCAAATTGTACTGTCCAAATTTTGAAGGTTATACCAGATTTGATCATTTTTAATAGCCAAGTAGATAAACAAGCACGCAGAATAGCAAGCGAGTGATTCCAAGCATGTCTGAAAATAATGAACAAGGGAAAAAGCAACCTTGTGCATGAACAATCAAGTGACCAAATTGTGCTAATCCCTGAGAGTACTAATCGTGTATGTTCTGAAAAGTTTTGCAATAAAACACATATACCTGAGAATGAAAAATTGGCCTCTCTAAGGTTTTTAGTAATGGTTTGACTCTGCAACTTTTATGATTCAAAGGGGTGAACTCCAATCCCAACGCACCAGGGTTTTGACACAGTCTGAGAACTTAATCTTCAAGAGCTACTAGGGAGATCTGACAACCCAACAATGAACCATACCCATGGAGATTTCTTCCACAAGGACATTTATATAGCGGCTGTCACTACCACAGCGAAAATGGCTATGACCGCTTGAGGTTCCGTCAATGCAATTTTCCCTATGAAGGGATTGTCTGCTATGGTTAACCCTCTCTAAAGGTGACTCACAGATTTATACCACAAGGGGACTTGGCTCCAGATTCAAGGTTTTGACACCTCTTCACTTTTAACCCAAACAAAGCAAGCAGATTAATCCGACACACTAAGACAAAGTTTTGTTCCACCAAGGTCTGTGATATCAACTCCACGTGATCTATCAACCTCTCCAGGGAGAGAATGTATCAATCAATAAGAGAAGATGCACTAACCAATTTTGATTCACCAAAGCTCATGATATCAACCCTACGTGATCTATCAACCTCTCCAGAGAGAGAATGTGTCGATCAATAAGAGAAGATGCACTAACCAAGTTGAATGTGAAATGCACTAAGTATCCTCCCTACCTACAAAGATTCTATCATCAAGAAAGATTTCTCTAGGAATCCAATCTCTCAAGAATCACGAATAGTGTTCATAGGGCCTAATTACTATGTGAGCACAGATATATTCCTGAAAGCAAATCTACCAAAAGCATCCAAAAAGTAGAAAGAGGAACACTTAACGCTTAAAGAAAATATGAGATGAGTCCACAAGGTGGAACACTTAACACCTCACACAAGCTGAAAATGAGTCCCCAACTTAGAAAACAAGTGAGTTCCTAAAAGCACAAAAGGGTTGCCAAGTGGAACACTTAACGCTTCTGTCCTGTTGACCCCTCCCCTTTATGGCACTGAGATTGCAACCACGGGGTGGAAATGAGGGGCCGGTGGATTAGCAAGTCTAATAACCCAAGATAGCAATCAAGATCAATCACAAGTATTCTTAGACTACTTAATGAATCCTTAAGGGATCACAACCTAGTATCAAATTATGCAAGTGTGTAGAAATAGATCAAAAGCATGAAAAGATGCACACAAGCTTGACACGTGAGAGATTTATTTTAAGTCCAAATTGAAATGTTTTCAGAACAAGGAGAATACCTCATGATCCTCACAATGTGCTTAGTAGATTTTACCTGATTTTTAGCAATTTTTGTTGAGCTTTTCCATGCAAGCAAGTGATGAACTCTCCAACAAGCAAACAAGCAAACAAGATATGCAAAATATATTCAACTTATGAAAACCATAGGGTTAGCTCTAAAAATCAATTATTATCAGCAATAATAACCAGAAATTAACCCAAATGACAACTCATATCATTCATTGAACCATATGAAAAATAAGTGCATACCCATCACAAAATTTTAATTTTTTTGCACTGCATTTGACCTAGTCAACAAGATCTGATTTTTTTGATATGATTTTGGCCACAAAAATAAAAATTCAAAATAGAGAACCCTACTAAAAAATAGAGAGCTTTCCAAAAATGCAAAAATTTTAGAAAAATCTCTTCATTTGTGCCCTAGAGACCCATTTTATCAAAATAGACCAGTTTTTGCAAATTGACTATTTGAGCTATTAAATTGCATCTAAATTTAAAAAAAAAATAATAGATCCCCTATGAAATTTGAAGAGCTTTCCGAAAATGTAAAAATTTCCAAAAAATATTCTGATTTGCGCCGCAAATTAATTTTTTATGAAAAATTAAAAAAAATTTATTAAAAATTCAAAAAAATTTAGAAAATTCTGAATTGTTTTTCGAAGCTTCTCTGATATGTCTCCAATTTGCAAAAAAAAATTTAGACCAAAAATCCAATCAGTTTGGGAGATAAAATTAACTCTTTGAAACTTTGGGGTTTTAGCTCCCAAAAAAATCAAAACTAGCATGCAAAGGTGGGTTGCCCCACAGTGGGTGCCAGAAATGTGTGTGTGAAAATTGTACCTGATTTATAGAAACAACACTTAGTAAAACATTAGAGGTTAGCTATAATCAAAATCATGCAAAATTAAAAACTATCTAACCAAGCGATTTACTGCCTTCTAATAGGTGCGAGATTAATGTTTTCAGATTGTTTATCGAGATCAGTGACCTAGACGACACCTAAATGAAAGATTTGAATGCAAAAGATGGATATGAAATTGAATGCAATTAATCTATATTTTTTGATATTTTCTATGCAATAAGAATGATAAACTGATATGCTATGGATGCTAAATGATCTAACAATGAAGATTCTAACAATGATATGAAAAATATGAAATTCTATGCTAAGATATAAAAACTATGCAATTGAAATTGATCTCACAAAGCTTTGAATTTGCAAGTTGATTCTTTCAAGCTCCAATTGTGCAAATTCTCCAAATCTGATATGCTATGATTCCTGTAGAGTAAGTTTGCAATTTGCGAGATGATTGAGAGATGAATTATGAAGAGCTGAGCATGTTTTTATAGAAATCCAAGGCTTTGGAGGTGCATGAAAAAAAGCCATAAATCACTTAAATAACTCAGGTTGATTTTTGAGTTATTTTTAAATAAAGGATAATTAACTCACAAAAACATGCAAAAGCTAAGCTTTAACTCAAAATAAAGTTTAGCTTTAATTGATAATTGATAGTTGTTTGCTTTTATGATTGTGCATGTTTTATTTATGAATTAATTTAATAATAAAGTGATTTATTTCCAACTTAACTGCTTTTAAAAATAAAACAATTGATTTATGGGTTAATCAATTATTTAATCAAATTTTTATTAAAAACTATATTATTAAATAATGCCAACTTGCTTTAATTAATTAAATAAAAATTTAATCAATTATTCATAGGATATTTGGATTTATTGTCAAAATTAAATAATACAATTAATAATAGATAGAATTAAATTTAATTACATAATTAAGTGGCAAGATATTAAATCTAATTAATTAAATATAAAAATATTCAATTAATCAAGCTTTAGGATAAATGTGATTTATTGCCAAATAATTATAAAATTAAAGATAATTATGATGATTAGGAATATTACTAGGAATATTCCCCGATGCAGAATTTAAGATAATCAATTCTGATTCGATGATGTTTAGATGTGCCTTAGGTTAGGACTTTGATGTCGATTTCGTTCGAATTGAAGATGTAGGATATTAATGAACTTATAGCCCATTTTTGGGGTATTACAGCAATATCTTTGCAAATGCACTTTTGCCCAATAATGATTTAGCCTTCTCAGGGTTTTCCCCCATGGCCTTTTTCTTCTTCTCCTCTAGAGTCTTAAAAATCTCTTGAAAATAGTTCATGAGAGTATCTATCCATTTTCCCATAGGATTTATACTGCCTATGGGGTCATATTTGGGATCAAATTCTCTGACAAAATCAAAAATTTTCTTGTATACCAACCACTTTTCCTTTCTAACTTCTTGGTCTTGTAACCCTGGGGTATTCTTGATAATGTCTTTAGGGAAATTGAAAATGTGGTTTATTGCTAAGCATCTAACCCTCTTTCTAAACAATTCATTATAGAAACCCTCTGGGTTTATGGTCTGGGCAATTGTGGTTGTCAAATGATATGGATCCATGATTTTGTGCATATGAAGCCACCCACCCTTTTTGATTATAAAATGGTGAGCAATGGTAATATTTGGGAACAAAGTTCCTTTACCGTTAGCAATACTATTCTTCTCAATATCCCCTAATTGTCTGAGGAATTCTGCAATGCCAATCTTGATGGGAACTTGGAAAGGAAAAATATGAGGAGTTCCCTTGAAACCATAAAATCTAATAACAGCTGAATAAGGATAGAAGATAAAATCACCGCAATTGTGCACTATGTTGAGGTCCTTTGCAAATTGTTGTGGTCTAACAATTTTAGCTAGGGCAGCCTGGATTCTAGGGCTACCAGGAACAAAGAATAATTTCAATCTTGCTGCAAAACACTTGTTAAACCATATAAATCTACTATCCTTTCTATCCCATGTCATATTTAAATTACACAACTGAACATGCATGTCCTCTCCATTCCTCTATTTGGATAATTCCATTTCTTTTGCAAAATAATCAGCACCTTGGACAAAAACATGTACATCATAAAAGAGTACCAGCAAAAAGGTTTGTCAACTTTACACTTTTGAATCCCTATTAGCCCATCATGGATTAAGTCAGTAATGAAGGGGGCATAATCAAAAGTAATCGACAGATGTGGATATAACATCTGGATCACCATATACATCGGGTGCTATGGCATTTTGTCATTAGCATCTTCCCTGAAAACTTGACATAATGACCAATAGGCACCTCTTGCTAGTACATCAAAATATTCTGTTTTGAATGGCTCCTGTGCACCTAGTCCTGTAACAATCATTTTTCCAATTCGAGTGCATAATTCTTTTACAAAACTAATTCTAAGGAAATGTCTATATGCATCATATACCTCTCTTAATTCCTTGAAATCAATTGGTTCCAGGTTTGGTGAGGGGTCACTTAGTCTGAAAACTGTTTTGATTTCCTCAGTAGAGACTGTTAATAGCTTTTGCCCTCTAACACCCCTAATCTCTTTAGTAATAGGGTCATAGTTTTTTGCAACATCAATCATCAGGTCTGCATCTAAGAAAACATCGGGTACCACAAGCTTGCCTAAGTCATTTTCCCATATATTACAAGCAGGAACATGGGTATTTCTCTGGCTAAATCCTACTATAAATAATGTTATCCCAGTGAAGTCAAAAGTACCACTTGCATTAAGAAAACCAATTTTAGCATCCTTGATATAATTTCATGTATCATACAATCCATCAGCTACTTTTACCCTAGGCTCCTTTGGTGTCAATTGTTTGATCCTTCCCAAATTTACTATTGAGCTAGGAAAAATTTGTAATAAGTCTTCATGTAGACCCCTCTTAAGATAATCGGTTTCACCAGAAAGTTCCTTCCTAGGTGGCATTTCTAGGGCTCTCAACTTAAGTATACTTGGCGCAACAGAAACATAGTAGTAAAGCAATATTTCTCAACAGAACAAGTACATGTAGAGAAAGAAACCAACCTTTCCTTCAAAAGCTTTAGAAAATAGACAACAGTCTCTGCAAATCTTTTCACCCAATCCTTTGCAAATTTTTATCACCTTGTGGCTTTCGAGGAGGCATGGATTTTTGATATATTAGCAATCATCTTAGCAATTATTTCAACAATTTACTTCGCATGATTTTGCCATTAATTTCTTGGGAGATTAAACTATCACTTGTTTGAACTTTTCAGCCACTTCACTCTTAATTTAAATTCTGGTCGTTGATCCTTACTAACATATCATCTAGCGGTTTGTCATATGATCTCATAGCGTGAAAAGGGCCTATGCGATCATACAACAAGCAGTCATATCAGTCCTCTCACTGGCGGCAATCCCTCATAACTTTCACTGTTAAAACAAAATGTTAGTCGCATGATCGCATAGGCCGAAAGAACCTCATGTGAACATGCGACAAACCATTAGCATTTTAATCATTGTTATTACCTTTTAAGTTACTCATCCCACTTCACCTTTGTCAATAAAGACAATCCATGCTTGCAACACCTAGAAAGCTATCATGCAATTCCTTTCTTTTTGAGCACTGGTGTATGTTGACATCCTCCACATCAGCAAGTATTATTGACCAATCAAGGAAAAAACATATGTCCAAAACTGACATCGGTCCCACCTGAGAATTACACTGAGTCTTATGCAAGATCGACAGATAGTCGTATGATTTCATAGGCCTCTAAGATCCCATGTGATTATATGTCCATCGTTAGATCTTTTTGTCATTGCCTTCAGCTTTGAAGATTCCTCTGATACTGGTCCCACTGTCCTTAACAAATAGAAAGCTGCCACTTGTACATCCTTGTTAGCAATCCCACTTTGTCTCCACATCACACTTTAAGCAAGATCAATGGTTAGTCATATGATCACATAGGCCTCTAAGATCCCATGTGATTACATGACCACAGTTAGATCTTCTTTAAGAAATCAAAGTTGAATGAAAATTGAAACATTAGAACACAAGGTAATTAGGACTTAGGATATAAAGATATGACCCCCACGTGATGAAAAAAAAAATGCACATGCTCTTCAATGAACTTAAGTGATTTAAAAAGTAACGTTTAAAAAGAAATGAAGAGAATGACCTTTGGCTTATTTGAAAATGGCAGACATTTTAGGGTTTTTTCAATCTTTGAAAACTAACTAGGGCTAACAGGATACGGGGGAAAAACTTGACAATTTTGCAGGATTTTGAAGAATTTAGAATCTCTGGGATAAGTAGACCATCTACTGAATCAAAACAACTAACCTACTCACACAACAGGAAAATAAACACACAACTAGGAAAGGGAAACTAACTACTGTTCATGAATAATTAGAGTACCTTAAGAAAAGTACAACTTGAGGAATTGTCCATGAACTGACAATTCCATTTCATTTCCAATTAGGTCCTTCAGAATGTATGAATCAGGTCCCCATGCTTGAATGATCAAATATGGTCCCAACCAAATAGGGTTAAATTTTTTGTGCTTACCCTTATCTTCAAACCTGGAATTCCACATCAGGACCAAATCATTATCCTAAAAAATTCTAACTATAGTTCTTTTGTTATACAAGTTTTTATATGTCACCCGAGAATTCAAATTTGTATCATGTGCTTGCCTCCTTGATTCATCTAGTTGTATCAAGTCTTGTAATCTAATCTTCATTTCATCATCTTGATCATCATCATACAACTGGATGAACTTGTACATTCACAACAATTTATTTTGTGGTAACCTGGCATGGATACCATACACTATATCAAATGGAGCACATCCTATGGCCTTCTTGATTGTTACTCTATCAGCCCACAGAGCTAGTTGTAGTTTTGAGTCCCATTCCTTTTTGTTTGCATCCAAGACTCTCTTTAAAAATTTTATCAAGCTTTTGTTGCTTGCTTTAGCCTGACCATTTCCTTGAGGATGGTAAGAAGCAGAGTATGAAATTTTTATACATTATTGTAAACAAAAGCTAACAAATTCTTCAAATCTAAAACACAAACCATTGTCTACAACTAAAACTTCAGGGCATCAAAATCTTATCAGCAAGGTTTGCATTAGGAAATTAGTAACCACTTTACTGGTTGCTTTTTTAGTGGGGATGGCTTCCACCCATTTTGTAAAGTAATCAATTGCAACCTATATATAGGAATGTTTCCCACTAGATTTGTTTGGGATCTCCGCTATGAAATCCATGCCCCACTTTTTAAAAGGAGCTTCTACATTAACAGGGCTTAGAGGCAAATTCCCATTAAACTTCAGCTTTCTTGAGAACATCTGACAAGCATCACACCTTTTGACAAAGGAATGTGCATCCTTGAAAATATTAGGCCACCAAAAACTAGATCTCAAAATCTTATGCATAGTAGTCTTAGCCATATAATGGTCACCACATACACCTTCATGCATTGTTTGCAAAAAATTATTAGCCTTCTAAGGATCAAAACATTTTAGTAGGACACCCTCATTACTTCTCCACCACAATTATCATTTAATGATTACATACTTCAGAGCATGTAATTTGACAGTCCTCCTCTTGTGGTCATTCATGTCAGATGGAAGTACACGCTTTTGCAAGTATCTGATGATATCTTCGTACCATTCCTCGCAGTCTAAATCATAGATGTAAGGCCTTTCTTCTTCTTCAAGAGTATTGATGTGATTAGCATCCAAATTGCTTTGAGCCATGAGTTTTTCCAGCCCCAATCCTCTTACTAGTTTGGTGATTTGGATGTCTATGTTAAAGTCTTGGATTCTATTTATCCACCTGCACCTTCTCCCTGAGACTTCTTGTTGAACTAAGATGTCTTTCATAGCAACATTGGGCACATATGCAACTATAGTTTCCCCTACCAAATAACATCTAAAATTTTTCATAACTTTGACCAATGCATAGGCCTTCTTTTCATTTATGTCATATTTTAACTCAGCCGCCTGCAATGATTTACTAAAAAATGAAATGGGCTATTCAAAAACCTTTGAGTTCTTCTGTAACAATACTGTCGCTATAGTATGATAAGAAGCAAATGAAAAGATTTGGATAGGCTTACTAAAATCTAGTGATCTTAATATAGGGGTTCTTTTAACGGCCATTTTGATATCACAAAAAGCTTGCTTGGCCTCAATACTCCATTCCACCTTTGCATCCTTCTTTAGCACTTTGGAAATAGGAACACTGATTTTAGCAAAGTTTGTAACAAACCATCTGACAAAGCTTATCTGACCAAAGAAAGATTGGATACCTTTTACATTCTTTGGCAATGGTACCTTGTCTATTGCTACTACTCTCTCAGGATCAATCTTGACTACTTCGTTAGACACAATGTGTCCCAAAAGCTTACCCTCAGTTACCCCAAAAGCACACTTCCTTGGGTTTAGGGAAACCCCATACTCTAGAGCTCTCACAAAAATCTTTTCCAAGTGACCACAATGCTGGTCTTTCCTTTCTGAATAAGCTATCAAGTCATCCTGAAAAACAATAAGAATTTTTTTTATAAAATCTGCAAAAGCTACATCCATAGCCCTCTGAAAGGTAGCCCCAACATTTGTTAAACCAAATGGCATCCTAACATACACATATGTACCCCATGGAGTAGTGAATGCAGTTTTGAAATGCTCTATTTCTTTAACAACTTGATTGTAACCTAAAAAACCATCCATCATGGACATTAATTCAGATCCTGTAACCCTTTGTAACATGGCTTCCATGTTTGGTAGACCATAGTTATCTTTTAAAGAATTTTTGTTCAGGTTTCTAAAGTCTACACATAGCCCGATGTCTCCATTCTTTTTTCTTACAGAGACAAGATTAGAAACCCATGTTGAATGCCTAATAGGTTGAATGATGCCTACATCACTCATCCTTTTTAACTCATCCTGTATTTTTGGTGCCAATGTAGGGTTGACAAGTCTCAACTTTTGTCTAAAAGGTTTGGTATTTTCCTTCAAAGGGATTTCATGTTGGAATAGGTCTTCTCTATATGTCTTTAAATCATCATAACACCAAGCAAAGACATGTCTATACTTTCTAAGAAGATCTATTAGAGACCTTTTTATTTCAGGAGTCAGGCTTCCCCCAATATACACATTTTTTGGGGCTTCCTTTGTTCCTAAATTTATTTCCTCTACACCCTCGGGCTTGCTTAAAAGATTTGCCTGGGAAGAGCTATCATGGCTGTCAAATGCTCTTTCCAACACTACCAAATCTTTTTGGACCTTAGTTGTTTTTAACTGTAGGATCTCCTTACCAAGGAGAGTGTCCCTATTGTCTGATGTTTCTACATATTCACCAAAATTCATTTCTTTGTCTCTAAAGCTCGCATTAAAATGTAGAAATCTTAAAATATCTAGGTCATCATCTAAAACCTGCCAATTTTCATAGTTATCTGGTATGGATGGCCTAGTTTGGATCTCAATCCTAGATATTGTGTGTGTGAAAATTTTACTTGATCTGTAGACACAACACTTCAGTAAAACATTAGAGGTTAGCAAAAATCCAAATCGTGCAAAATTGAAATCTAATCTAACCAAGTGATTTACTGCCTTCTAATAGGTGTGAGATTGATGTTCTCAGATTGTTATTGAGATCAGTGACCTAGATGACACCTAAATGAAGGATTTGGATGCAAAACTGATATAAAATATGAATGCAATTAAGCTATTTTTTTGGATTTTCTATGCAATTATGATGAAAACTTGATTTGAATCTATGCTAATATGAAAATTGATCTAAGATATGCTAAATGATCTAACAAATGAAAACTAATATGATATGAATGCAAATGAAATTGATCTCACAATAGCCTTGATTCGCAATAAGCTTTGATTCTTCGTCCTCCAATTCGACAACATGAGGATGCAAAAATATGAGATTCTGTGAATTTGAGAGATGAATTATGAAGAGCCGAGCCTTGTTTTTATAGAAATCCAAGGCTTTGGAGCTGCATGGAAAAAGCCATAAATCACTCAAATAAACTCAGCTTGATTTTTGAGTTATTTTTAAATAAAGATAATTTAATTCACAAAAACATGCAAAAATAGCTTTTTAACTCAAATTAGAAGTTTAGATCAATTTTAAAACTCAAAAATGATGTTGAGTTCCAAAAAGTCAATAACTTGCATTGATTTTCTAATTTGGAGTTTAACTGCTTTTTGATTGTGCACATGGATAATTATGAATTAATAAATAAATAAAGTGATTTATTCTCAACTTAACTGATTTTTTAAAATAAAACAATTGATTTATGGATAAATCAATCATTTAATCAAATTTTTATTCAAAAATAATATCATCAAATATGACAACTTGCTTTAATTAATTAAATAAGAATTTAATCAATCAATGATAGGATTTTGGATTTATTGTCAAAATTAAATAATAATACTTAGGAATAAATACAATTAAATTCAATTAAATAATTAAGTGGCAGAATTAAATCTAATTAATTAAATATTGAGAATATTCAATTAATCAAACTTTAGTATAAATGTGATTTATCGCCAAATAATTATAAAATTAAACATAATTTTGATAAATAGGAATATTGCTAGGAATATTCCCCGATGCAAAATTTAAGATAATCAATTAGGATTTGATGATGTTCAGATGTGCCTTAGGTTAGGACTTCGATGTCAATTTCGTTCGATATGTTGATATAGAAGATTAATGAACTTATAGCCCATTTTTGGGGTATTACATTTTGCCCCTCTTTGAATTGTTGTGCGAAGCACAGTGGTTCAAAGACAGTCTGTGTTTGATAGAGACATGAAACAGATTCAAAATTGATAATTGATATGAGACAGAAGCTATTTGATATTGATTTGATATGAAGATAATAGGTCCTGAATGACCAAAGATAATGTTTTCTATAGCAGCGATGAACCGAGGATTGCGAAAAAAAGTGTCAAAACACTTGATTCTGAACCTTATGATTGCGAAGAGGTGAGTGACTGGTTCTAGACTCGATTGTCTTAGCAGAACTAGCAGGTATAACATCCAAACCCTTCAGTTGCTGAAGGACCAAGGAAAGAAGACTATGATCTGATGGTTGCAAAAACTGATACAGTTTACAAGATTAGGAGAATACCAGATTGATATGGATCTTGATGAATCTGATATGCCCCAAGTGATGATAGATTTGCCCCGAGTGATCAGGTCTTTTTTGATGAATCAGTAACGAGATGTGGTTGTTGCCTTGATTACTGAGGAAGATATGATTTCAAAAATTAGATTACAGACTTTGAATGATGTGCAATACCATGCCCCCTTCGGGATTAAAATTGAAATCTGACAAGAAAAATTCAGCATTGATAGTTCAGAAGCATGCTAATTGATGTGAGAAGTGGTTAAACATGTCTGAGAATGCATTCTGCATTGTTTAGAGGTCCTAGAGACCAAGTTTGACTAGGTTTGACCATGAGTTGACCATGGTGGACCAAGTTGAAATTTTGATAGTTTGATGGAAGATAATCAGTTAAGTTGAAAAATGGATTTCTACTATGATTGAAGGTTGATTATGCAAGTAGTTAATAATATAAACAATCTCAGATTTTGATTTTGATCCCGAAAAAAAAGATTCTACATGTTGTTTCATTGGAGGAACCTTCGTGTGAGATTCGGCTTTTGTTAGATTTGAAGATATGATTTGAAAAATTGTTTAAGCATTGAAGTTCATTTAATCATTGTGAGATCATGCAAAGATTAAAAATGCAAAGAAGCATGCAATATGACATGCAACCTAAGACCTAGGACCTAGTCATTGATCATGTGTCAATTTGTTATCATCATTGAACTCTTAGGTAACTGGATAAATCAATACAATGCCCACTAGCTATGAAACCATAGACATATGAATATTGATTTGTATGCACAAGAATCAATACAACACCCACTGGCTAGGCAACCATGGACATATGAATATTGATTTTGTTTTTAGAATGTCAGATTAGATATAAGCACCAAGGCACAAACACTAGGATGACCTGAATATCATGTCCATTTTGATATAGCAATTTGTATAAGCATCAAAACATAAATGTCATGATGACCTGAATACACCTTGCATTCAAACACATCAAACAATCAAGAGATCATTCTAAATCTAGTGTGAATTACCTGTAGTGACCCTTTATTGTTCACATCCTTAGGTAAGATCGCGTTTCATAGGAGGAGAAAGAACTCACTCAAAAAGACAATAGTTAGATCAAACTTCCTTGAATTTTCCAAGTATCAATGGTCAAGGTACACATGGCCATCCAATTCGAGATAGAGGCTCTTACAGTCGGACATCATTTCAATCCAGAATTTCCAAAGTTGTTAGATTTTCACATACAAGAAGAAGACAAAGAAAAGATGATGCCCCCAGTCATCACTCTCTAAATCTTGTAAAGGACATCATCGAAGGGCTCAAAGGGACACAATATGCAAAAATCTCAATGTGAATCGGTAAGCATACAAGGAGATAAAAGCATGTAAAAAGCATAGATTATTTTCAGTTTGATGTTTGATTGCATTGTTGTAGATGCAAAATCCTTTTTGGAGATGAGACTGACTGACTGAATCAAATGAATCTTCAAAGGACTCTGACTAGATATGATACATCTAAGATAATTTGGAGGCCATAGAATATGACATTGATTGCCCCCAAGTTTGAACAATGATAGGAAAAAGATGCTTGAGCTGATTGGTGTACAAACTGACTTATTGAGAACAAGAGTGCAGAAACAAACCGGGAGATATGTACAAACTAAAGCAAGACTAAAAGTTGGGAAAAACCAAGATTGCACTGATAGATGGAGCATTTTGAAAAAAGTGGCACCCATTTGCCAAGTTTTCACCATCTTGGCAAAGATTCTATTTTTGCTACCAAGGCACCTATTTCCAGGTTTTCACCAAGGCACTTTTTTCTTTTTTTCTCATTTTTTTTTTGTATCTTTCATTTTTTCAATTTTTTTTGAATTTTTGATATTTTTTTATTTTTTTGTGAATCATCAAGGTGCCTATTGCTAGGTTTTCACCAAGATGTTCATTTTTTCAGGACTTTTTCTAATTTTTATAATAATTTTTTTCAGAACATTTTTCCATAGACTAAATGCCTTAGGCGTAGAATTTCTTCAGATGGAGAATGTTGATTAGTTCTCAGAGCTATTCTCCTTCAGTTGTTGAGAGTTGATAGGCACTAGAGCTAAAAGTAGCAGTGATTACAAAGGGACCCAGCTAATTGGGTTCAAACTTCCCCTTGCATTCTCGATGTGATTGATTTTTAAGATTCTCTCTCAAGACTAGATCACCAACCTAAAATTATCTATGTCTGACTTTGTTATGCTAGCCTCTAGACATTCTCTTTTGATATACTCTGAGATGATCATACGCTGCTTGTGTGCGCTCATCTAGTAGTTCAAGTTCTTGCAACCTAGACACTTTGTAGTCATCATCAGTTACTAGACCATGCATTCTGATTCTTAGTGATGGGCTTTCAACCTCAATAGGTAGTACCGCTTCAGACCTATAAACTAAAGAAAAAGGCATAGCCCCTATAGGCATTTTGATACTTGTTCTGTAGGCCCAAAGAGCTGGATTAATCATGAGATGCCAATCTCTACTGGTTTTGTTTACTGTTCTGTGCAAAATCGTCAATAGATTTTTGTTGGAAGCCTCTGCTTGGCCATTCCCTTTTGGATAGTAGATAGAAGACCAATGTTGGGTGATCTTGAATTTGGCACATAGATCATCTAGGTCTTTATTCTTGAATTGTCAACTGTTATCTATGATTATGGAATGAGGTATCCCATATCTGCATATGATATAGTTCAATATGAACATAGATATCTGTTTCCCTGTTGCTTGTGTCAAAGGGACTGCTTCTACCCATTTTGTAAAATAATATGTAGTTGTGATTATATGGGTATGTCCATTAGAAGAATGAGGATGTATAGCTCCTATAAGATCAAATGCCCATTGGCAAAAAGGCCATTGTGTTGTAAAGGGGATTAGATCCCTCCCTAGTGCATGAATTAGGTTGCCATGTACTTGACACTTTTGAAAATTCTTAGCAAATTTGATAGACTCTTTCTCCATTTCAGGCCAATAGTACCCAACCCTAATAAGTTTTCAATCTAGTGTTAAACCGTTCGAGTGTGACCCACAAATACCATCATGGACTTCCTATAATGCACACTAAGACTCTTCCCATTCTAAACATCTAAGTAGCATACCATCTAGACCTCATTTGTATAGATCGTGAGCAATGATGACATATCGGGAGGCATTACGGATAAGATATCTCTTTTCATGGTGGTTGAAGTTATCGGGAATGATTTGGTCTTAGAGATAGGAAAATAGGTTTTTGTATCTGGATGAATGATGACCTACAATAGTGAAAATCATGCAGGTTTCGGGGGAGTCATATGCAGGATAAGAGAGTGCTTCCACCAGGAACTCATAGCGTAGCTCATGTTCAGGCTACTGTAATAAAGTAGATAATGTTGCCATTGCATCGACAACCTTGTTCTCTGTTCTAGGAATTTTCTCAAATGTGATAGAGATGAAATATTTCTTAAGATCATCTACCATTCTCTTGTAAGGAATGAGATTTTCATCTTTAGTTTGGTACACATCATTGACTTGATGAATAACAAGTTGAGAGTCTCCATGAATGTGTAGCTTTGTTACTCTCCATTCAATTGCGATTTTCATACCATTAAAAAGGGCTTCATATTCTATAATATTGTTTATGCAGGGGAACTTTAGTCTGAATGCTTTTGGGATGGAGTATCCTTGAGGAGTTATGAACAATATGCCTACTCCAGATCCATTTTGTGTATAGGATCCATCAAAGAACAATTGCCATTCTCTAGAAGCTAGGTGCATAATAGAGGAGTCTGGAAATTCCATTTGCATTGGCATGTCATCAAACATGGGTGCATTTGCTAGTTGATCAGAAATAACTTGACCTTTTATAGCTTTTCTTTCAACATATTCAATGTCAAATTCTCTTAGAAGCATGACCCATTTAGCTAGTCTACCTGTGAGGGAAGCCTTGCTTAGTAGGTATTTTAGTGGATCAATTTTTGCTACTAGATGCATGGTATGAGCTAACATATAGTGTCTTAGTTTCTATGATGCAGAGATCACAATGAGATAAGCTTTCTCAATCATAGAATAGTTCTTTTCATACGCCACCAATGTTCTACTTATATAATAAATGGCTCTTTCCTTTTTGTCTTTATCATGTTGCACTAACAATGCCCCCAGTGATGTGGCTATTGTAGAGACATATAAGATCAATGGCTTCCCATGAATAGGAGGCATAAAGATAGGTGGATTTGATAGATACTTCTTGATATGGTTAAATTTGTTTTCACACTCTTCATTCCATGCAAAGGTCACACCTTTATGTAATGTTTTTGTAAAAGGCTATGATATGTCTGCTAGCTGTGATATGAATCTTCTGATAGATTAAATTCTTCCTTGCAACCTCCTTATTTGACTGATATTCATGGGAGGTTGCATCTCTATTATAGCCTTGACTTTAGCCGAATCAAATTCAATGCCCTTCTTTGAAACTATGTATCCTAAGAGCTTTCTAGAAGTGACACCAAAAGAAAACTTCTTAGGATTTAGTCAGAGACTAAACTTTTCCATTTTGTCTAGGATCATGCTCAAGTCCTTTAGATGTTCAATTTTGATCATAGATTTTTCTAATGTGTCATCAACATAATCTTCCATATTTCAATGCATCATGTCATGGAAAATAGATGTCATTGCTATTTGATATGTAGCGCTAGCATTTTTAAGCCCAAATGGCATGACATTCCAACAGAAGGTGCCCCATGCACATGTGAAAGTAGTTTTCTCTTGATCCTTTGGAGAAATTTTTATTTGGTTATATCCAGAGAAACCATCCATTAAGGAATACATCTCAAAACCCACAGTCATGTCCACTATCATATCAATGTTAGGCAATGGAAAATCATCCTTAGGGTATGCTCTATTCACATCTCTAAAGTCTGTGCACACTCTGATTGAGCCATCTAGTTTAGAAATAGGTACAATATTAGAGATCCACTCTACATAGTCAATAACTCAGATGAATCTGGCATTTAGGATCTTCTCTAATTCATCTTTTACCAAAAGTGCAACATGAGGATGCATCTTTCTCAATTTTTGCTTGACAGGTTTGACATTTGGAGCAATAGATAAATGATGCATTATAAGATTATGATCCAATCCTAGCATATCTGAATATTTCCATGCAAAGTTGATCTTCTTCTTTGTTAGGAATGTTGTAATTTTTGCTTCTCTTCTTCTGATAATGAGTGTGCTACATGTACCAATTGTGGTTCCTCTGTTGTACCCAAATTGATGGATTGAGTGGGCTCAATTAGAACTGGAGATCTGTCTCGTAAATGACTTAGAAGGACATCAAATATCTCATCCTTAGGTGCCTCAGAGAGGTTTTCACCTTTGGATACATCTTTTATTTTTACTTTTGTAGGTTTTGAGACTGCCACAAAGTGGTTTTCACCCTCAGAACTCTTTTTCTTTTTCTTTTTATTCTTATTTTTCAGACTAAGATATTTGATGTCTGACTCGGTCATGCTGACACTCGCTTCACTAATGGAAGTCCTCATAGGCTCAACTGCATTGAGGTAGCAAGCAAGGGCATAGTCATTTGGGAAGGTATAAATACCCTGGCTCAGATTTGTGGAGGTTTGATCAATAAGTTTTGGATATTGGATAGTCAAAGTAGGGAAAGATTGGGAGATAGTGTTTACAAATATGGATTTGTCATCATTGGTCCTAACCTGATGCTTGAGTTCAAAGGTGATATTACAACTTAAGACATTCAATTCATGAATAGGCTCAATGTCATAGTGGGAGTTCAATTCAGCTATAGGTGGATCAGACTTGATAGGTTCATCATTTCGCTCTAGACTCATATTGGGATTAGGTACATATTGGTGAATAAAATCAACATGTGTCTCTATAATAAGCTCATCTTTATCTGGTTCTAGAATGGCTCCCCATTCATAGTCATTTGATTCAGCTTTTGATTTAGGATCTCTAGGAAATCTTAGAACATGAGTAAAGTCAGGGTGAATACCCCAAGAAGGGTTACCCTCAGATTCTAATTTGAATTCATACTCATGGGAATCTATCTTAGAATCACTATCACCTCCCTCTTCTTGATTTCTTTTGAGATTAGTTGGTTCTTGTGTTGCAACTATCTCTTGATTGATAGTAGGTTCTTGTGTTTCTACTACATTAATTCTTTTGATTAGATCATCTTTATCACCAAGAAGGTCTTTGATTTCCTTAGGCAATTTTTCATAGGGGATAAGTTCTAAGCTATCTAAATTACTATCTAATGGTTCTATTTTTTCTTTCTTAAGAAGAGGTTCTCCTGGTGCGATCTACTCTATGACATGGGAACAATTACCTTTGAGGTGATAGGGTTTCTTCTTAAATCCTAAGCCAACTTTGTGTTTATTTTCTCTATCAATATGTGGGAGAGGTGCCTCAAGACCTTTTCCTTTGATTCCTAGAGGTCCTTTACTTGAATATCCCATCTTAGCTATTAATTTATCTCCTAGACCATATGACTTGGAAGGGAGTTTGGATACTACAGAGTCACCAATTTGAACAACTTGAGATTCAGGTTCATCTTTGTATAGCCATGATAGCACAGCTTCATCCTCTTCAAACTCTTGCTTGGATACTTGTTCTGCTGCAAAATTCTTTTTATATGCCTCAAGAGGTTCTTTATAGTCTAGTTTGAATGGTTTCAAATATTTCCCATAAGACTTAGGTGAGATAGGGAGAGATGTCAAAGATAAGATTGGATCGATAGTATATTCTCCCATACCATTTTCTTTCATATTAACCTCTTTTGCAAGATCTTCCATTTTAGATGTGGATGCTTCTTTAGTTGGTTCAAGGGAAGATTCTCTGTTATTAGGCACAAGCTTATCTACACTTTCCTTCAAGGTGTTACAAGTTGTATTTAGATTTGCGGGGATAGTAACCTCTACTCCTTCATAAGGAAACTTCAAAAATTGATGGTATGTAGAAGGAATAGCTTGCATTTCATGTATCCATGGTCTTGCTAGAAGAATGTTGTAGGCCAAAGGTAGATCAAGCACTTGATAGATGGTATCTTTGATAACTAGACCCACTCTGATAGGTAAGATAATGGTGCCTTTAGAAGATCTTTCTTGTTCATCATAGGCCTTGATAGTTATTTTCTTTCTAGGATCAATAGCCAATTTTGAAAATGCCAATTGTGTGATCAAGCTGTAAGAACAAATGTTTAGGCCAGCACCCCCATCTATCAACACACATTTGACTCTACGGTTCTGGATCAAAACTTCTATATGCAAAGGCTAATTATGCAGGTGACTCAAGGAGTTGTCATCTTCCTCTAAAAAGGAGATATATTGTGGAGATGTAAGATGTCCAACCATAGTCTAGAACCTGTCTAAATCAAGGTCATCAAGAACATTGGAACCGAGCAAAGCTTTATCGAGAATGGCTCTATGAGCTAGAGATATTCAAAGCAACTCAAATATGAAGATTTTCGCATTAGTGTGTTGGAGTTGTTGAACAATGCTATAAGATGTAGGTCTTGTATCCTTTGGATTGGAAGATTTGGAAGCAGCCTTCTATTTAGAAGAAAATGAAAGATTGAAAGGTACCTTAGGGACATTTGATGAATCTAGGATTTATCCTTTCAGATGCATTTGAGCTTGTGATTAAGTAACTGTGTTAGCTGAGGAATGATCTCTGTCTCTTTGTACGATTGTGATGACATTGCAACTTTCAGAGAGACATGGTTCAACCATATTGATGATAGCATTATTTCCAAGGTAGGCATAGTTGACTTTTGCCCCCATGTTAGGCTGAGAAGTTGAAACTTCTTGACCATGTTTTGGAAATGGTTCTATGAATGTTGTATGATCGTTATTGCTCTGGGGATTGTCAATTGTGATGTCTCCACTATCGATCAAATCTTGAATGGTATGCTTCAAGTGGTAGCAATTATTAGTTTTGTG
Source organism: Chamaecyparis obtusa (assembly GCA_027943335.1). Classification (NCBI taxonomy): domain Eukaryota; kingdom Viridiplantae; phylum Streptophyta; class Pinopsida; order Cupressales; family Cupressaceae; genus Chamaecyparis; species Chamaecyparis obtusa. The sequence continues at coordinate 732,658 of BSBK01006524.1, forward strand.
ACCTTTACTCCGATGGAAATCACCTCTCCACCAATTTGGTTTGGGGTCCTGATCATTTGGTTGGATTGGTGGTAAATAGAAGATGTTATCAGCCAGTAGATTTTTCATAGCTGATTCTAAAGACTCTCCCAGAGGAGTAAACTTTCAATGTTTATCCCATCTTTTGTATTCTGGCTTCTTTTGAGATGGTTCAGAAGACTTTTGCTCTAAAGCTTTAATGGCTTGAGTACCAAGAGTGAGATTGTAGGCTGGTGCCTTTGATGGGGCACAGACAGTGTCAACAACACCATCTATGATGATGCCTTTGTTCTTGTCTTTAGAATTGGATCCTGATTCATACTTGTCTTTTTGAAGTGTGATTTCTCCTTTTTTCACAAGCACTTTTTCAATTTTGATAGCATTATCCACCATCTTATCAAAAGATGTATGATCTTGCATTTGTAGAGGATAATTGATTTTTGGAACAAGGTTGTTGATGATGATTTTCAATTTTTTTATTTTTGGAATAGGTCTGGCATATAGAGAGAACTTCTTCCTCCATCTCTTGAGAAATGTTAGGAATGGTTCCCCTGGATATTGCTTGAGATTATAGATATCAATCATGGTGATTGGATGTTGAATATTGTAGGAGTATTGTTGATAAAATAATTTGATCAACTCCTCAAAAGTTTTGATAGTAGAAGGAAGTCTAGAGAACCAATGGATGGCTACTCCCCCTAGAGATTGAGGGAAGAGACGCATCAGATAGGTTGGTTCATGCATGAACTCCATTGATTGTGTACAAAATTCTCTAACATAATCTTGAGGATCTGAGTGTCCATCATACTTATCATACTTCAGCATCTCCACTCTTTTTGGAAAGGGCGGCATGTACAAGTCTTTGTCTAATGGAAAAGGACATAGAGCCTCCATGGAGAACTCTTTGGGTTCCTTCTCTTTTTTGAGTTGATTCAGTTTGACTTGTAAAGTATGTATTTGTTTCATCATAGCTGTGAGTGGAGTTTCTTCCTCATGTATGATAATAGCTTTGACATTAAAATTAGGAGGAAGCTTAGCTCCTTGATGATCTAATTGTAAAAATTATGCTTCTCTATCTTCTTTCAAGAAATGCTTCATCATCCATTTGAAGTTATCATCATTTTGATATTGAGCAATTTCTTCAGGTGTGGGTTCCTGATCTGCACCATGTTGAGATTGAGCTCTTTGAGAGCCAAAATTTGTCCCTGCTTGATACATGGTAGGATTTTGTGGACTCCTTGGATTAGATTGATGAGGGGTATGTTGAGTACCTCCGTGAGTTGATGGAGGAGGTAGGTAACCAGATTTCAATCGATAGTTGCCAACACCATCATCCTCGTAAAGACCAGAATTGATGAGTTGCTCAAGAGTTGGAGTTTGGAGAGTGGTGATAGATTTCTTGTGAGAGGAAGCTCTAGTCTCCACCATCAACTTTGAGTGAAACAAAAGAATAAGATTCAGATAAATGAAGAATGAATTGAATCAGGATGATTAGATGACGCAACCTTGTCAAGGTTTGATTGATTTGAAGATTTGATTAGATGTGGATGAAGGATATTGTGTCCTAGATGTATGGGTAGGTTCCCAAAAGATAGCGGACAAGATATCACAACACTTAGTCATTTTGATGATTGATTGAAGGTTGATAGTTATGACAAGGTTTTGACACGAGATGATAAAGACTCAAATCGATTAAATAGAAGGCTGAATTAGATTCAAAAGGCCACTTTAGGAAAATGATTAGATTCTCAATAGCTACTGCTCTATTCCTAACACAGTGATTCATTCGATAGATTCTGAAATTAGGTTGAAAAAGCTAAATATCTGGCAATTCTGACAATTTTCTGACAACTCTTAACAATTTTCCCAAACAACACTCTACAGACTCATACGATAGTGGGTATGCTATGAAATGACAATTGAAAAACTTGTATGACAGTTGAAAAAATCATACGACAGTGGGTAACAATGAAATGACAATTGAAAATTTCATATGACAATTGCAAGATTTTGACTTTGAGAATTTGTTGGCATGAAAACTCATACGACACTGGGTGGTCAATCATACGACAGATGGGCTATAATGAAATGACACTTTGAGAAAACTCGTATGACTTTCTAACCTCCTGAGATGACTTTTGACTCCAGAAAAGAATTTTACTTCAGATTTTTCAAATTTTGAGTTTTCAGATTTGGATTGTTTGCAAATTTTAATGTCCAGATTTGAGGATTGTAACAGATTTGTTTGTTTTCAATAACCAGATAGATAAAAAAAGCATGCAAAACAATAAGCAACTAATTTCAAGCATGTCTGAAAACAATGAAAAAGGGCAAAAGAAACCTTGCACATGAACAATTAAGTGACTTATTCGTTCTAATCCGCAGAAGTGCTAATTGTGTATGTTCCAAAAAATGTTTTGCAATAACGCACATATACCCTATAAAATGAAAATTTGGCCTCGCTAGGGTTTTTTGTAATGGTTTGACTCTACAAATTTTATGATCCAAATGGGTGAACTCTAATCCCAGTGCACCAGGGTTTTGACACAGTTTGAGAACTTAATCTTTAGGAGTTGCTAGGGAGATCTGACAACCCAATAATGAACCATACCCGTGGAGATTTCTTCCACAAGGAAATTTATATAGCGGCTGTCACTACCATGACAAAAATGGCTATTACCACTTGAGGTTCCATCAACATAGTTTTCCCTGTGAAGGGATTGTCCACTATGGTTAACCCTCTCTAAAGGTGACACACAATATGATACCACAAGGGGACTTGGCTCTAGATCCAAGGTTTTGATGCCTCTTCACTTTTAACCCAAAAAAAGCAAGAAGATTAATCCAACATGCTAAGGAAAAGTTTGTCTCACCAAGGTCTATGATATCAACCCCTCGTGATCTATCAACCTCTTCAGAGAGATAATGTATCAATCAATAAGGGAAGATGCACGAACCAAGTAGAACGTGAGACACACTAAGTATCCTCCCCACCTACAAGGGATCCCTTGTTGAGAAGGGTTTCACTGGGAACCCACTCTCTCAAGATCCCCAAATAGTGTTCATAAGGCCTAATTATTATGTGAGTATAGATGTATGTTTCCAAAAAGAAAATCTACTGAAAGTACCCAAAAAGTAGAAAGAGGAACACTTAACGCTTAAAGAGAATATGAGATGAGTCCAAAAGGTGGAAGACTTAACACCTCACACAAGCTGAAAATGAGTCCCCAACTTAGAAAACAAGTGAGTTCCTAAAAGTATAAATGGGTTGCCAAGTGGAACACTTAACGCTTCTCTCCTGTAGACCCCTCCCCTTTAATGTGGCACTGATATTGCAACCATGGGGTGAAAATGAGGGGCCGATAGATTTAGCAAGTCCAATAACCCAAGATAGCAATCTAGATCAATCACAAGTATCTAAGACTGCTTATCAATACTTAAGGTGTTACAACTTAGTATTTAAAAAAAAAGCATGCAAAGAAAACACTCAAGCCAAACACATGAGAGATTAGTTTTAGGATCCAAATTGAAATGTTATCAGATTAAGGAGAATACCTAGAATCCTTGCAACGTGCTTAGTATATTTTACCAAAAATCAAATCTGACAAACTGCCTGCAAAAATGAAATGACAATTGAAATCTAGTACCAAAACTTGTATGACAGTGGGTATGCTCCTAGACGACAGTCCAAAAACTCATACGACACTGGGTGTTTGATGAAATGACAATCCAGCTTCCAAATGACAGTGGGTACTTGATGAAATGATCCTCGATAAAATCAACTATCGTACGATAGTGGGTATGTTCCCAGATGACACTGGGTGTCTGATGAAATGACAGTCTAAAAAAACTTGTATGACACTGGGTGTCTGATGAAATGACAGTCTGAAAAAATCGTACGATAGTCTGAAAAACTTGTACGACACTGGGTGTCTAATGAAACTTGTACGACACTGTACGGACCAAAATTAAAAATCACACTATATGGATAGTTTTGATAGAAAAAGTGCCAAATTTATTTTTTTTCTTTTTTGCAGGCAAAAAAGAACCAAAAAATAACATCCTACTGAGAATACCACCAGAACAGGCAGCAGCAGGGGAGTTCTGATAGAGAAATGATAGAAGATTGATAGAAATGAAGGGAAACCCATTTCAGGGCCCCACGGTGGGTGCTAGAAATGTGTGTGTGAAAATTGTACCTGATCTATAGACACAACACTTCAGTAAAATATTAGAGGTTAGCAAAAATCAAAATCATGTGAAATTGAAATCTAATCTAACCAAGTGATTTACTGCCTTCTAATAGGTACGAGATTGATGTTCTCAGATTGTTATCGAGATCAGTGACCTAGACGACACCTAAATGAAGGATTTGGATGCAAAACTAATATAAAATATGAATGCAATTAAGCTATTTTTTTTGGATTTTCTATGCAATTATGATGAAAACTTGATATGAATCTATGCTAATATGAAAATTGATCTATGATATGCTAAATGATCTAACAAATGAAAACTAATATGATATGAATGCAAATGAAATTGATCTCACAATAGCCATGATTCGCAATAAGCTTTGATTCTTCATCCTCCAAGTCGACAACATGAGGATTTAAAAATATGAGATTCTGTGGATTTGAGAGATGAATTATGAAGAGATGAGCCTTGTTTTTATAGAAATCCAAGGCTTTGGAGGTGCATGGAAAAAGCCATAAATCATTCAAATAAACTCAACTTGATTTTTGAGTTTTTTAAAAATAAAGATAATTTAATTCACAAAAACATGCAAATCATGCAAAAATAGCTTTTTAACTCAAATTAGAAGTTTAGATCAATTTTAAAACTCAAAAATGATGTTGAGTTCCAAAAAGTCAATAACTTGCATTGATTTAATTTGGAGTTTAATTGCTCTTTGATTGTGCACATGGATAATTATGAATTAATAAATAAATAAAGTGATTTACTCTCAACTTAATTGATTTTTGAAAATAAAACAATTGATTTATGGGTTAATCAATCATTTAATCAAATTTTTATTCAAAAATAATATCATCAAATATGACAACTTGCTTTAATTAATTAAATAAGAATTTAATCAATTAATGATAGCATTTTGGATTTATTGTTAAAATTAAATAATAATACTTAGGAATAAATACAATTAAATTCAATTAAATAATTAAGTGGTAGAATTAAATCTAATTAATTAAATATTGAGAATATTCAATTAATCAAACTTTAGGGTAAATGTGATTTATCACCAAATAATTATAAAATTAAAGATAATTATGATAAATAGGAATATTGCTAAGAATATTCCCCGATGCAGAATTTAAGATAATCAATTAGGATTTGATGATGTTCAGATGTGCCTTAGATTAGGACTTCGATGTCAATTTTGTTCGATATGTTGATATAGAAGATTAATGAACTTATAGTCCATTTTTGGGTTATTACAGATATCCCTAAAAAGGTGATATCCTCTGCTCTCAATGCAATGTTAGCCAATAAATCAGCCATTCTATTATGGCCTCTGTCCATCTAATCAATACAGAAAGCATAAAAATGATCTATCTCATCCCAAATAGCATTCCTATATTGTTTTAACATTTGGTTTCTTGAAACATATTTGGATCTAACTTGAGATACAACTAACTCTGAATCTCCAATAACTCTGAGGTTGTTGATCTTGTTCTTTGAGGCTAATCTTAATCCTATCAATAAAGCATCATACTCTGCAGTATTATTTGTACAAGTAAATGATGGGGTGAAGGAAAACTTAAAAGTTTTTTCAGTGGGGAAAATTAACAACACAACTACACCAAAACCTTCTTTAGAGCAAGCGCCATCAAAGTACATGGTCCAAAGATCATTTTGATTTGTTACATTCCTTTCCTCCTGAGCTAACAGAGAAGGTTCATCTTCATTATCATTACTCTGTACTTGAAAAGAATTTATGTCAGTATCCAGAAAATAGTTCATGTTGTTATCACTAGTTTCTTCCTCAATCATGTGAGGGGTTCTAACTTCCCTGAGTACCTTGATACTCTCACCAGTGATATTAAAAGTAGCATAGGATAAATCACATTGGATTCTACCTCCCATTGCTGCACTCCATTTTCTTGATAATAGCATTCCATACTATGGAGGAATGTCAACAACCAGGACACTCATAGTCAATTGTTTTTCAGGACAAGCAGCAAGTCTATAAGGAAAGGCTTTGATTGTTTCAATCATTGGTACCTCCCTAGAGTCCATTGCTTGGAATCTCCCATGAGGAGTATCAACCTGCAATCCCATTGATCTCATGATTTCTATAGGCATGACAGTATTTGAAACTCCTGAATCAATCATGCAGTTTTTTAACATTTTGTCATTTATGATCAATGTGAAGAAAAAAGGATCAACAGTTCCCACAGAAGCATTCACAACATTAGTGTCCAAAAAGATCTAAGGTATTTTTGAAATAATTTCCTCTGTGTCCTTTTTTGTTAGATCTTGACCCTTTATCTTAGTTTTTACTGGTTCTTGGATGTCTTTGGTCTGAAGACCGTTTATCCATGTAAGGGCTTTCTCTTTGTGTTCATTTATCCTCATCATTTCTAATAAGGGCACTTTTACTGTGATCTAAGATAATAACTGAATCATGTCAATAGGTACATAATTTAAAATAGATAAATCTGACTTGCCCTTTGGGGTTTCCTTAACCTCGAGCTATATGACAGTACTTGACTGCTCTTTATCTTTTGACTTACCTTCAGATTGGGCATTTGGAGTGCTAACCATTGGCATTTTAGCCTTGATCTTGAGGACCTTGATTGGATCAATAGGATTTTCTTTGCCCTTTTTCTTGATTTTCTTGGCATCATCAGTAGCCTTATCTTTTGTGGTAGATTGCTTTGCATCTCCCTTATCCCTTTTAATAAAGATACCCACTGGTTTACCAAATGTTTTGTCAATAGTCCTATTTCTAAGGACATAATCACTCTTGGCCCATGTCACCATATTAGCGGTGATCTAGGCTATCTCTTCATCTGAGGGTCTTCTAAATACAACAAATTATTCAACTTGTTTAGAGTTGTTATTTATATCTTCAATTTTTTCCTCTTCTTCATCAGAAAAAATTTGCTAATGGTAAGCCTCCCCCTGGATTGGGAATTATTTACATCTTGCTTTTCATCTTCTTCATCAGAATCAACCTCTTGAATAAATTTAGCAAAGTTCATTCTACAACCTCTGTCATCATATGATTCATCATGTTCCTCTTCTTGTTCATTACTTTCAGACACATTTTGAGAAATCACACAATAACTTGGATCATGGGGGGACTGGCAAACAATTCACCATGGAATTTCATTATTCATATTAATTGAATGTTTCTTTAAAGGGTCAGGGGTTTTATCATTTGGTTTGGCATCTTTCCTTTCTAGGACAATAGGCTTTCCATCCTTCCATTGTGTATTGTAAGGATAGTTGAATATTCTAGGTTTCCTACTAAAATTATTTGGAGGAGGCCTGTCATTCCCCTGCAACCTATTTTTACTTTCTCCTGGTTTTAGATCCTTTAAGGTATTAAGGATCTACTTGAGGTTATCATCTTCCCTAGGTTTTACATTATTAGGTTTATCAACTTCTTTCTTTCCAAACCTAGGGGGCCTAGGATCCTCTCTTCTTCCTAATTTTCCTCATACCCTTCTATTGCTCTCAATGTTTACAACAAATCTTTGAGCCTCTCTAATAGTCCTAGGGTTCTTATCCCTAAGTAGGTATCCCATTTTGGCATCAAAAGCATTTAGATATGTTTCCAAACATACCTTCTCATCTAACCTCATGACTTGGAAGAGCTTGTGCATTGCCTTTTGAAATCTTACATTGAATTCTAGGAATTCCTCATTTTGGTTTTTCTTTATATTGTTGAATTCGTTAAACATAAAAACTTCATTAGTTTTATCACCATACTGATCTTTGAAACAACTTATAAAATCATCCCAAGAACCAATACAATCATAAGGAAGTCCTCTAAACTAGTCTCTTGCATCTTTAGTTAAAGATTGAAAAAATAATTTCATGATTACATCTTCATGTTCTATTTCATAATCATCAATCATATCAATGAAATTTTTTAGATGCTCTTCACATGTAAAAACATTATTTCCAGTGAGCTTAGAAAATTTCTCTCTAATCTTTGGAGGAATCAAATTAGGATAACCAACAATATTCTGAAAGAGAAGCTGTCTGTACCTTTCAACATGAACTGCTCCCCTTTGTAATGAAGTGTTTCCCTGAGAAGTGGAAGCCTTGTTATTGGCTGTATTAGTAGCATTTTCAATAATCACTAGTGTGACAATAGCAACCTGAGTAGCAGAATTTCCAACATTAACATTAGATGTTATCATAGGGTTAGTTGGAATTGGAGGAGTAAAAGACTGTCTAAGAAAATCAACTTTCTTCTTCATTTCCAAGGTAGCTACCTCAATTTCTGCCTTCTTTAATTCTTTAGCAATAACGTCTTGTTCCCTTTTATCCCTTTCTAAATCATCATCTAATTTGGCCAAAGGATCCTTTTGGGAATTGTCATTTGTAGGCTCATTTATTGTGATTCTTGTTAAAATCTATTTTCCTTTATCCTTAGGCTTCCTGACCTCAAAAACCTGTTGAATAATAGGTTGTTCATTGGCCCCTTTGGGAGCTCTCACAAAATTTAGGCCTTCAATGTTATCAACTATCTTTTGACCTAATCTACCCTAATTTGGGCCTACCTTATTTCATTCTCATTTTCAATCTCCCTCTCCCTCCTAATTTCTATTTGTTCCTGGATATTTTTCTCTAAATTATAAACTTCTTCAAAAATATCCTTTGAGTCTAGGAGAGTGGTTTTAGATCTTGAATTCTCAAAACCAAAATCCTCTTACTGATTTCTAGGATCATTAGGGCTTTGGGAAGGAGTATGCTCCCAAGTGGGGGGGATCATTTCTTCCTTCCAAGCCTCTTCTCTTACTTCTTGACCTTCTAACTTCCTTATGAGGCTCTTCATCTGGGTGTATTATTTTCCTTCGGTGTACTTCATCACCCCTATGGGAATGAAAATCCTCATATGCTTCTAAACCTAGATCAACTGCCTCTTCATACTCAGAGGCATTGTCATCTTGGTCATGAGTGGGTTGGTTATTTATTTTCATATTTTTCTTTTGTCTCCATGCTTGAGACAAATCTCCATTACTCTAATTTCTTCTAGGTAAGTAAGTCCTAGAAGTGCTTGGGAGTTCACCTTCTAATCTACTTCCTGGATGATCCCTCCTCCAAGCTCTAGTATTCCTTTGACTCGTAACTAAAAGTATGTGAAACAATTTCTTATTCTTTTATTTTCCTTACTCATCACTGATGCAGAGATTTTAGAGTCACCACCAACATAAGTTGGGAAATATTTTCACACACTTTGCAAATCAAAGTACTCAGTACTTGGCAGGTAGTTAAAATAGAAAATATTATAAATCAATGCAAAGCTTAATGAAATTTTTAGATTCAGATAGAAATCAAAGCTTGTAAATATTTCTCTATTCTTCAATGGTATTTTACTGGTTCTAAGAAATAAGAAGGCCATGAGTTTGGCTCAACTTGTACCTGTGTTATTTGATATTCAACTTTACAACACCAGAGATCTAAATTTCAATTTATCAAAGTATTTTCAATCTCCATTCTCCAGCAGATTCATCATTTTGTTGGTTCCCAAAATGGACTTTATGCTCTAACAAGAAATCAATACATCTATAGATTTCAAGGATTGGTTAGATCTAAATATTTTTACTCTAGAGATGATTGGACCAACTATAGGGTCTTAGTATGCCCTCTGCACTTCTGGCTCTTTCAAACCAAGGAGGGTGCTCCTAATCCAGCAAAAATAATACTTATCTCACTAATTACTAACTGGATTTAAATCTAATAGATAAATGATGGGAGAGACCTAAATGATGACCATTCATTCATAGATTTTTCACTATCACTAGGTGGTAACTCATTCTACAATTCACTGCAATTCAAAGAATTTTGACAATTTTATGCTTAAAGATGGAAATATCAAAATGAACCTTTTCATGCATTGACCTGTATGAGAGGAAATCCACTGTGGTCCAGTGTCTTATCCATGGGGCTACACCTCCACTGTAAGACTATTACACATGAACAAATATATTGAACTTTGAAAGATTCTTCCCCTTTGAAAATACCAATCACCCTATGGTGGATTTTATCAAAGGATTCCTAGATTCATACTACTTACTGGTATATCCTTGAGAAAAACTTCGAAGAATTTATGATATATTCAAAGCTTATTTAATCTGAACCTAGATCACAACTAAGAAATATAAACATATACATAGAGACTTTCCATGCAATGAATTGAAACAACTCATAATTCAAATAATGACACTCAAGGAGAGATATAAATCTTGGATATTATTCAATTGCTATATTATATCATGCTCGCAAAATGCTTTACAGTATAACCTCTTGAAAATAACTTGAACGAGAAATGTAATTCTTCTATAGAAGTATGCGTAAAATACATTCTATGATATCCCAGACTCAAGAAATTTATCAACCAAAATTTGATCAAGTTCTCAGTCCTTTACAATTGATCCTAGTAGTCCTTTTAGAGAAAAATAAGGACTGCAAATAAGCTATGGATCCTTTTACAAAAGACAACAAAGGAACTCTCATATAGGACAAAATACTTAAAGGGAAACCTTTCTCATTACAAAACTTAAAAATTAATTTTCCAAGAAGAGCACCAAAATCCTATAACAAATCCCAAGGGTAGTTCTACTTTTGCCAGGTGCTATATGTGTGCTTGTCTTTCAAGGAGCTGGGGCATTGCCATCTATTGCCTCCTTAGAGGATGTTTCTTCTTCTTTATTTTCTTCTGAAAGGGATGCTGCTTCCCAGGTTGAAAAGGTATCTTCAGTAGGCCAATTAAAAGCCAAAACTTTGTCCCTCTTTGGAAGAATCTTTTTCTAGTTAGTAACCAATTGATGCACTTTAGTTATCACTTTAGTAAAATGCACCCTGGCATCCTCTAACATTTCAATTATTTGCACAAAGGGAAGAGTATCCTCAGTGCCTAAAGCAACATCTATCTTGGTTGACACCCCATATTCTATTTGTTCCAACCATTTTTCCTTCTCTTTATGGTTCCATCTACTTTAACAAGACTAGGAAGTATTTGGAAATCATTCTGAAAATATCTTACTCTCAGAAGAGCTACTTTCCTTTTTATTTCTTCCCTAGCCACTTCAAAATCAAGAAGGGCTTTGACAATTTTATAAGTACTTGCCAATTGGGGGTACACAGTAATATGGTCTTTAATTGCAGCAAGACATGTCTTCAAAATATTTTCCCTAGGTACCCAACTATCCAAAATTTTGCCTACTATGTCTTCTTCTTTACTAAGAGAAAGCAAAATGTTAGATAACTACTTTGCATGTTTATAAATTTCCCTGGGCTTGACATTTCTAACAAAATGTTGAATGGTGTCCTTTACTCTTTTATCAAATCTCTATTGTTCTCTTTGTTCTATATCCTCACTCCTTAGGGAAGGGGGAAAAGGAGACATGGGAAACTCAATAATGGGTCTTGAGGAAGAAGGACCAGCAATAGAAGAAGGAAGTTGCAACTATTATGGTGCTTGGACTGAGCTTTCCTCACCCAACCTTTTCTTCAAGTCTGCAATTATTTTGTCCTTCTCAAATAATCCTTGTCTCAAATCACCATATGCCTTCAACATTTCTTCAAATTTTCTTGTGAGTTCCTCCTTGTCTTTTGCTTCCCTTTCTACCACCTTTTCTGCAAGATGAGCTATGGCTGCCACCATACTTGATGCTTCTATTGTTGAGGTGTCCAAAACCCTCTTGAATATGAGACCACCAGAGAGACTATCCTTAATTATTTTCTTTCCTTTGTTTTTCTCATCCTTTTTTAATGACTACATGAACAAAGCTTGATGGTCATTACTAAAAGCAACTCCTTTGACAGCCTGTTCTGACTCCTCCTTGGTCTTGTACATAGGTGTAGTTTATTTTCTAACTACATCAATGACTATTGCATCAGCTATGTCTCATTCAGGGAGGACAAGTACTCCTGCATTTTTTACCAATTCTCTCCCCTATTCTAGAGTAGTCCTTTCAAAGCTATCTATCATTTCTTTCCTAATTTCATCTTCAATAGTTTTAAGATCCTTATCAGGATATTCCTTGTGTTTCTTCTCATAGGCTTCCTCAAATTTATTCATGTTCATTTTCCACAATAATTGTAAAAAGGCCCAGGTCTTCACAAATGCATCATCGACCAAAAATTCATCACATGCTAGTTTGACTATAGAATCCAACTCTATTCCTACAAGTTGTCCTACTATTAAGCCTAACTTAGGCTCCTTTGGTTGCTCTAGAATCCCTTCATTTATTTCATCTTGAGTCATGAATACTTGATCCTGAGATCCCATCTATTGTACCTACTCTATGATCTCTTGATCATCTTTAACATTCAAGGGCGACTGTGAAGGAGAGTACTCATCCTCTAGATCATGAGGCCTCTCTTCTATCCTTTGTTTCTTGGTAGGAGGTGAAAAATCGAGGATATCTTCACCTGGCTGGTCTTGTGTTAAGTCTATAATTTCTTCAACCTCCTTTTTCTTCCCAACCTATTTTGATGTAGAAGGGAAATCTTCCCTTTTCTTTTGCTGCTTCTAGATGTCAGATTCAGGGACAATTACAATGTAACCAGTCTTTTCTTGCAACACATATTTGCCAAGAGGCAATATCTTTGGAAATGCACTTTTACCCAATAATGATTTAGCTTTCTCAGGGTTTTCCTCCATGGCCTTTTTCTTCTTCACCTCTAGAGTCTTAAAAATCTCTTGAAAACAATTCATGAGAGTATCTATCCTTTTTCCCATAGGATTTATATTGCCTATGGGGTCATATTTGGGGATCAAATTGTCTGACAAAATTGAAAATTTTCTTGTATACCAACCACTTTTCCTTTCTGACTTCTTGGTCTTGTAACCCTAGGGTATTCCTGATAATGTCTTCAAGGAAATTGAAAATGTGGTTTATTGCTGAGCATCCAACCCTCTTTCTGAACAATTCATTATAGAAACCCTCTGGGTCTATGGTCCAGGCAATTGTGGTTGTCAAATGATATGGATCTAGGATTTTCTGTATATGAAGCCACCCACCCTTTGTGATTATAAACTGGTGAGCAATGGTAATATTTGGGAACAAAGTTCCTCTACCCTTAGCAATACTATTCTTCTCAATATCCCCTAATTGTCTAAGGAATTCTGCAATGCCAATCTTGATGGGAACTTGGAAAGGCAAAATATGAGGAGTTCCCTTGAAACAAATACAATGTAATAACAGTTGAATAAGGATAGAAGATAAAATCACCCCAATGGTGCACTATGTTGAGGTCCTATGAAAATTGGTATGGTCTAACAATTTCAGCCAGGGTAGCCAGGATTCTAGGACTACCAGGAACAAAGAATAATTTCAATCTTGCTACAAAACACTTGTTAAACTGTATAAAACTACTATCTTTTGTATCCCATGTCATATTTAAATTCCACAACTAAATAGACATGTCCTCTCCATTCCTCTATTTGGATAATTCCATTTCTTTTGCAAAATAATCAGCACCCCTGAACAAAAACATGTACATCATAAAAGAGTACCAGCAAAAAGGTTTGTCAACTTTACCCTTTTGAATCCCTATTAGCCCGTCATGGATTAAGTCAGCAATGAAGGGGGCATAATCAAAAGTAATCAAGATATGTGGATGTAACATCTGGATCACCATATACATCAGGTGCCATGGAATTTTCTCATTAGCATCTTCCTTGAAAACCTGACATAATGACCAATAGGCACCTCTTGCTAGTACATCAAAATATTCTATTTTGAATGGCTCTTGTGCACCTAGTCCTGTAACAATCATTTTTCCAATTCGAGTGCAGAAGTCTTTTACAGAACCAATTCTAAGGAAATGTCTCTATGCATCATATACCTCTCTTAATTCCTTGAAATCAATTGGTTCCAGGTTTGGTGAGGGGTCACTTAGTCTCAAAAACATTATGATTTCCTCAGCAAAGACTGTTAATAGCTTTTTCCCTCTAAGACCCCTAATCTCTTTAGTAATAGGATCATAGTTTTTTGCAACATCAATCATCAGGTCTACATCTAAGAAAACATCAGGTGCTACAAGCTTGCCTAAGTCATTTTCCCATATAGTACAGGTGGGAATAGGGGTATTTCTCTGGCTGAATCCTACTATAAATAATGTCAGCCTAGTGAATTCAGAAGTGCCACTTGCATTAAGAAAATGAATTTTAGCATCCCTAATATAATTTCCTGTATCATACAATCCATCAGCTACTTTTACCCTAGGCTCCTTTGGTGTCAATTGTTTGACCCTTCCCAAATTTATTGTTGAGCTAGGAATAATTTGTAATAAGTCTTCATTCAGACCCCTCTTAAGATAATCGGTTTCACCAGAAAGTTCCTTCCTAGGTGGCATTTCTAGGGCTCTCAACTTAAGTATACTTGGCACAATAGAAACATAGTAGTAAAGCAATATTTCTCAATAGAACAAGTACATGCAAAAAAAGAAACCAACCTTTCCTTCAAAAGCTTTAGAAAATAGACAACGGTCTCTGCAACTCATTTTGCCCAATCCTTTGCAAATTTTTATCACCTTATGGCTTTCGAGGAGGTATGGATTTTTGATATATTAGCAATCATCTCAGCAATTATTTCAACAATTTACTTCGCATTATTTCACCATTAATTTCCTAGGAGATTAAACTGTCACTTGTTTGAAATTTTCACCCACTTCACTCTTAACTTAAATTCTAACCATTGATCCTTACTAACATATCATCTAGTGATTCATCGTATGATCTCATAGCATGAAAAGGGCCTATGTGATCATACGACAAGTAGTCATATCAGTCCTCTCACTGGTGGTAATCCCTCATAACTGTCACTTTTAAAATAAAATGTTAGTCACATGATCACATAGGCTGAAAGAAGCTCATGCAAACATGCGACAAACCATTAGCATTTCAATTGCTATTATTACCTTTTAAGATACTGGTCCCACTTCACCTTTATCAATAAAGACAGTCCATGCTTGCAACACTTGGCAAGGTATCATGCAATTCCTTTCTTTCTGAGCACTGGTGTATGCTGACAACCTCCACATCAACAATTATTATTGACCAATCAAGGAAAAAACATATGTCCAAAACTGACATCGGTCCCACCTAAGAATTACATTGAGTCTTATGCAAGATCGATGGTTAGTCATATGATCGCATAGGCCTCTAAGATCCCATGTGATTATATGACCACCGTTAGATCTTTTTGTCATTGCCTTTAGCTTTGAAGATTCCTCTGATACTGGTCCTACCATCCTTAACAAATAGAAAGCTACCACTTGTACATCCCTGTTAGTGATCCCACTTTGTCTTCGCAACAAGCTTTAAGCAAGATCAACGGTTAGTTGTATGATTGGATAGGCCTCTAAGATCCAATGTGATTACACAACCATTGTTGGATCTTCTTTAAGAAATCAAAGTTGAATGAAAACTAAAACATTAGAACACAAGGTAATTAGGACTTAGGATATAAAGATATGATCCCCGCGTGATGAAAAAACAAACGCATGTGCTCTTCAATGAACTTAAGTGATTTAAAAAGTAACGTTCAAAAAGAAATGAAGAGAATGACCTTGGGCTTATTTGAAAATGGTAGACATTTTAGGGTTTTTTCAATCTTTGAAAACTAACTAGGGCTGAGTGGATATAGGGGAAAAACTTGACAATTTTGCAGGATTTTGGTGGGTTTGGTGCAGCAAAATTATCACAATTCTTTAACATTTATGCACCATTCAATTTTATAAAAATATTACAAGATTGACATACTGAAAAATTGAAGTGCCAATAGTGGCTCTGTCTAGGGATGTATGCCTCTTAAAGGCATGACAAGAATTCAAAATATCTGGGATAAGCAGACCATCTAATGAAACAAAACAACTAACCTACTCACACAATAGGAAAATAAACACACAACTAGGAAAGGGAAACTAACTACTATTCATGGATAATAAGAGTACCTTAAGAAAAGTACAACTTGAGGAATTGTCCATGAACTAGCAATTCCATTTCATTTCCAATTAGGTCCTTCAGAATGTATGAATTAAGTCCCCATGCTTGACTTATCAAATATGGTCCCAACCAAATAGGGTCAAATTTTTTGTCCTTACCCTTGTCTTCAAGCCTAGCATTCCACATTAGGACCAAATCATTATCCTGAAAACTTCTGACTGTAGTTCTTTTGTCATACAAATTTTTATATTTCAACTAAGAATTCAAATTTGTATCATATGCTTCCCTCATTGATTCATCTAGTTGTATCAAGTCTTGTAATCTGATCTTCATTTCATCATCTTGATCATCATCATGCAACTAGATGAAGTTGTACATTCACAGCAAGTTATTTTGTGGTAACCTGGCATGGATACCATACGCTATATCAAATGGAGCACATCCTATGGCCTTCTTGATTGTTACTCTATTAGCCCACAGAGCTAGTTGTAGTTTTGAGTTCCATGCCTTTTTGTTTGCATCCAAGACTCTCTTTAAAATTTTTATCAAGCTTTTGTTGCTTGATTCAGCCTAAGCATTTCCTTGAGGATGGTAAGGAGTAGAGTATGAAATTTTTATATCATATTGTAAACAGAAGCTAAAAAATTCTTCAAATCTAAAACATAGAGTATTGTCTACAACTAAAAATTTAGGGCATCCAAATCTTATCAGCAAGTTTTACATTAGGAAATCAGTAACCACTTTACTGGTTTCTTTTTTAGTGGGGATGGCTTCCACCCACTTTGTAATGTAATTAGTTGCAACCAATATATAGGAATGTCCCCCACTGGATTTGTTTGGGATCTCCCCTATGAAATCCATGCCCCACTTTTGAAAAGGAGCTTCTACATTAACAGGGCTTAGAGGCAAATTCCCATTAAACTTCAGCTTTCCTGAGAACCTCTGACAAGCATCACACCTTTTGAAAAAGGAATGTGCATACTTGAAATTATTAGGCCACCAAAAACTAGATCTCAGAATCTTGTGTGCAATAGTCTTAGCCATATAATGGCCACCACATACACCTTCATGCATTGTTTGCAACAAATTATTAGCCTTCTGAGGATCAACACATTTTAGCAGGACACCCTCATTACTTCTCCACCATAATTCTCCATTAATGATTACATACTTCAGAGCATTTAATTTGACAATCCTCCTCTTTTGGCCATTCATGTTAGATGGAAGTACAAGATTTTGCAAGTATCTAATGATATCTCCGTACAATTCACAGCAGTCTAGATCACAGATGTAAGGCCTTTGTTCTTATTCAAGAGTATTGATGTGATTAGCATCCAAATTTCTTTGAGCCATGAGTTTTTCTAGCCCTAATCCTCTTACTAGTTTGGTGATTTTGATGTCTATGTTAAACTCTTGGATTCTATTTATCCACCTGGACCTTCTCCCTGAGACTTCTTGTTGAACCAATATGTCTTTCATAGTAGCACTGGGCACATATGCAACTATAGTTGCCCCTACCAAATAACATTTGAAATTTTTCATAGCTTTGACCAATGCATAGGCCTACTTTTCATTTATGTCATATTTTAACTCAACCACTTGTAATGATTTACTAAAAAAACAAATGGGTTGTTCAAAACCCTCAGAGTTCTTCTCTAAGAATATTGCAGCAATAGTATGATAAGAAGCAAATGAAAAGATTTGGATAGGCTTACTGAAATCTGGTGATCTTAATATAGGGGCACTTTTAATGGCCATTTTGATATCAGAAAAAGCTTTCTTGGCCTCAATACTCCATTCCACCTTTGCATTCTTTTTTAGCATTTTGGAAATAGGAACATTGATTTCAGAAAAGTTTGTAACAAACCTTCTGACAAAGTTTATCTGACCAAAGAAAGATTGGATACCTTTTACATTTTTTGGCAATGGTACCTTGTCTATTGCTGCTGCTCTCTTAAGATCAATCTTGAATCCTTCCTTAGACACAATGTGTCCCAAAAGCTTACCCTCAGTTACCCCAAAAGCACACTTCCTCAGGTTTAGGGAAACCCCATACTCTAGAGCTCTCACAAAAATCTTTTCTAGCTGACCACAATGCTGGTCTTTCCTTTCTGAATAAGCTGTCAAGTCATCCTGATAAACAATAAAAAATTTGTTTATAAAATCTGCAAAAGCTACATCCATAGCACTCTGAAAGGTAGCCCCAGCATTTGTTAAACCAAATGGCATCGTAACATACACTTATGTACCCCATGGAGTAGTGACTGCATTTTTGAACTACTCTATTTCTTTAACAACAACCTGATTGTAACCTAAAAAACCATCCATCATGGAAATTAATTCAGATGTTGTAACCCTCTGTAACATGGCTTCCATGTTTGGTAGACCATAGTTATCTTTTAAAGAATTTGTGTTCAGGTTTCTAAAGTCTACACATAGCCTGATGTCTCCATTCTTTTTTCATATAGGGACAAGATTAGAAACCCATGTTGAATGCCTAATAGGTTGAATGATGCCTGCATCACTCATTTTTTTGAACTCATCCTACATTTTTGGTGCCAATGTAGGGTTGAGAGGTCTCAACTTTTGTCTAAAAGGTTTGATATTTTCCTTCAAAGGGATTTCATGTTGGAACAGGTCTTCTCTATATGCCTTTAAATCATCATAAGACCAAGCAAAGACATGTCTATACTTTCCAAGAAGATCTATTAGAGACCTTTTTATTTCAAGAGTCAGGCTTCCCCCAATATACACATTTTTTGGGGCTTCCTTTGTTCCTAAATTTATTTCCTCTACACCCTCGGGCTTGCTTAAAAGCTTTTCCTGGGAAGAGCTATCATGGCTATCAAATGCTCTTTCCAACACTACCAAACCTTTTGGGACCTTTTTTTTTTTTAACTGTAGGATCTCCTTGCCAAGGAGAGTGTCCCTATTATCTCATGTTTCTACATATTCACCAAAATTAATTTCTTTGTCTCCAAAGCTTACATTAAAATGCAGAAATCTTAAAATATCTAGGTCATCATCAAAAACCTGCCAATTTTCATAGTTATCTAGTATGGATGGCCTAGTTTGGATCTCAGTCCTAGATATCCCTACAAAGGTGATATCCTTTGGTATCAATGCAATGTTAGCCAATAAATCAGCCATTCTATTATGGCCTCTATCCATCCAATAAATACAGAAAGCATAAAAATGTTCTATCTCATCCCAAACAACATTCCTATATTATTTTAACCTTTGGTTTCTTGAAACATATTTGGATCTAACCTGAGATACAACTAACTCTAAATCTCCAATAACTCTGAGGTTTTTGATCTTTTTCTTTGAGGTTAATCTTAATCCTATCAATAAAGCCTCATACTCTGTAGTATTATTTGTACAAGTAAATGACAGGGTGAAGGAAAACTTAAAAGTTTTTTCAGTGGGGGAAATTAACAACACACCTGCACTAGATCTTTCTTTAGAGAAAGCACCATCAAAGTACATGGTCCAAAGATCATTTTGATTTTTTACATTCCTTTCCTCGTAAGCTAATAGAGAAGGTTCATCTTCATTATCATTACTCTTTACTTGAAAATAATTTATGTCAGTATCTAGAAAATCGTTCATGTTGTTATCACTAGTTTCTTCCTCAATCATGTGAGGGGTTCTAACTTCCCTGAGTACCTTGATACTCTCATCAGTGATATTAAAAGTAGCATAGGATAAATCACATTAGATGCTATCTCCCATTGCTGCACTCCATTTTCTTGATAATAGCATTCCATACTATTGAGGAATGTCAACAACCAGGACAGTCATAGTCAATTGTTTTTCAAGATAAGCAGCAAGTCTATAAGGCAAGGCTTTGATTGTTCCAATCACTGGTACCTCCCTATATTCCATTTCTTGGCATCTCCCATGAGGAGTATCAACTTGCAATCCCATTGATCTCATGATTCATGTAGGCATGATAGTATTTGAAGCACCTGAATCAATCATGCAATTTTTTAACATTTTGTCATTTATGATCAATGTGAAGAAAAAAGGATCAATAGTTCCCATAAAAGCATTCACAACATTAGTGTCCAAAAAGATCTAAGGTATTTTTGAAATAATTTCCTCTGTTTCCTTGTTTTTTGTTGGATCTTGATCCTTTATCTTAGTTTTTACTGGTTCCTGGATGTCTGTGGTTTGAAGACCATTTATTCATGTAAGGGCTTTCTCTTTGTGTTCATTTATCCTCATCATTTCTAATAAGGGCACTTTTACTATGATCCGAGACAATAACTAATTTATGTCAATAGGTACATAATTTAAAATAGATAAATCTGACTTGTCCTTTGGGGTTTCCTTAACCTTGGGCTATATGACAGTACTCGACTACTCTTTATCTTTTGACTTACCTTCTGATTGGGTGTTTGGAGTGCTAACCATTGGGGTTTTAGCCTTGATCTTGAGGACCTTGATTGGATCAATAGGCTTTTCTTTTCCCTATTGTTTTATTTTCTTGGCATCATCAGTAGCCTTATCTTTTATGGCAGATTGCTTTGCATCTCACTTATCCCTTTTAATAAAGATACCCGCTGGTTTACCAAATGTTTTGTCAATAGTCCTATTTCTAAGGACATAATTACTCTTGGCCTATGTCACTATATCTATGGTGATTTGGGCTATCTCTTCATCTGAGGGTCTTCTTGATAAAATAGATTCTTCAACTTGTTTAGATTTGTTATTTATATCTTCAATTTTTTCTCTTCTTCATTAGAAAAAATCTGCTGATGCTAAGCCTTCCCCCTGGATTGGGAATTATTTACAACTTGATTTTCATCTTCTTCATCAGAATCAGCCTCTTCAATAAATTTAGCAAAGGTCATTCCACAACCTTTGTCATCATATGATTCATCCTGTTCCTCTTCTTGTTCATTACTTTCAGACACATTTTGAGAAATCACACAATAACTTGGATCATGGGGGGACTGGCAAACAATGTACCATGGATTTTCATCATTCATATTAATTAAATGTTTCTGTAAAGGTTTCAGGGGTTTTATCATTTGGGTTGGCATCTTTCCTTTTCAAGACAATAGGCTTTCCATCCTTCTATTGTGTATTGTAAGGATAGTTTAGCATTCTAGGTTGCCTATTGAAATTATTTGGAGGAGGCCTGTCGTTCCCCTAAAACCTATTTTTACTTTCTCCTGGTTTTAGATCCTTTAAGGCATTAAGGATCTACTTGAGGTTATCATCTTCCCCAAGTTTTACATTAGTAGGTTTATCAACTTCTTTCTTTCCAAACCTAGGGGGCTTAGGATCCTCTCTTCTTCCTAATTTTCCTCATACCCTTCTATTGCTCTCAATCTTTACATCAAATCTTTGAGCCTCTCTAATAGTCCTAGGGTTCTTATCCGTAAGCAAGTATCACATTTTGGCATCAAAAGCATTTAGATATGTTTCCAAACATACCTTCTCATCTAACGTCGTGACTTGGAAGAGCTCGTGCATTGCTTTTTGAAATCTTACATTGAATTCTAGGACTTCCCCATTCTGGTTTTTCTTTATATTGTTGAATTTCTTCAACATAAAACCTTCATTAGTTTTATCACCATACTGATCTTTGAAAAAATGTATAAAATCATCCCAAGAACCAATACAATCGTAAGGAAGTCCTCTAAACTAGTCTCTTACATCTTCAGTTAAAGATTGAACAAATAATTTCATGATTACATCTTCATGTTCTATTTCATAATCATCAATCATATCATTGAAATTTTTTAGATGCTCTTCACATGTAACAACATTATTTCTAGTGAACTTAGGCAATTTTTCTCTAATCTTTGGAGGAATCAAATTAGGATAACCAACAATATTGTTTAAGAGAAGTTGTCTATACCTTTCAATGTGAACTGCTCCCCTTTGTAATGAAGTGTTTCCCTAAGAAGTAGAAGCCTTGTTATTGGTTGTATTAGCAGCATTTGCAGTAATCACTGGTGCGACAATGGCAGCCTGAGTAGCAGAATTTCGAACATTAACATTAGATGTTATCATAGGGTTAGTTGCAATTGGAGGAGTACAAGACTATCTAAGAAAATCAACTTTCTTCTTCATTTCCAAGGTAGCTGCCTCAATTTCTAGCTTCTCTAATTCTTTAGCAATAACCTCTTATTCCCTTTTAGCCCTTTCTAAATCATCATCTAATTTTGCCAAAGGATCCTTTTGGGCATTCTCATTTGTAGGCTCATTTATTGTGATTCCTATTAAAATCTATTTTCCTTTATCCTTAGGCTTCCTAACCTCAGCAACCTATTGAATAATAGGTTGTTCATCGGCCCCTTCCGGAGCTCTCACAAAATTTATGGCCTTCAAGGTTATCAACTATCTTTTGACCTAATCTGCCCTAATTTGGGCCTACCTTATTTCATTCTCCTTTTCAATCTCCCTCTCCCTCCTAATTGCTATTTGTTCCTAGATATTTTTCTCTAAATTATAAACTTCTTCAAAAATATCCTCCAAGTTAGGGAGAGTGGTTTCAAATCCTGAATTCTCAAAACTAAAATCCTCTTGCTGATTTCTAGGATCATTTGGGCTTTGGGAAGGAGAAGGCCCTTGAGTGGAGGGATAATTTCTTCCTTCCAAGCCTCTTCTCTTACTTCTTGACCTTCTAACTTCCTTATGAGGCTCTTCATATGGGTGTATTGTTTTCCTTTGGTGTACTTCATCACCCCTATGGGAATGAAAATCCTCATATGCTCCTAAACCTAGATCAATTGCCTCTTCATACTCAGAGGCATTGTCATCTTGGTCATGAGTGGGTTGGTTATTTATTTTCATATTTTTCTTTTGTATCCATGCTTGAGACAAATCACCATTACTCTGATTTCTTCTAGGTAAGTAAGTCCTAGAAGTTCTTGGGGGTTCACCTTCTAATCTACTTCCTGGATGATCCCTCCTCCAAGCTCTAGTATTCCTTTGACTCGTAACTAAAAGTATGTGAAACAATTTCTTATTCTTTTATTTTACTTACTCAACACTAATGCAGAGATTTTAGAGTCACCACCAACACAAGTTGGGAAATATTTTCACACACTTTGCAAATCAAAGTACTCAATACTTGGCAGGTAGTTAAAATAGAAAATATTATAAATCAATGCAAAGCTTAATGAAATTTTTAGATTCAGATAGAAATCAAAGCTTGTAAATACTTCTTTGTTCTTCAATGGTACTTTACTGGTTCTAACAAATAAGAAGGCCATGATTTTGGCTCAAATTGTACCTACGTTATTTGATATTCAACTTTACAACACCAGAGATCTAAATTTCAATTTATCAAAGTATTTTCAATCTCCATTCTCCAGCATATTCATCATTTTGTTGGTTCCCAAAATGGACTTTATGCTCTAATAGGAAATCAATACATCTACAGATTTCAAGGATTGGTTAGATCTAAATATTTTTACTCTAGAGATGATTGGACCAACTATAGGGTCTTAGTATGCCCTCTGCACTTCTGGCTCTGTCAAACCAAGGAGGGTGCTCCTAATCCAACAAAAACAATACTTATCTCACTAATTACTAACTAGATTTAAATGTAATAGATAAATGATAGGAGAAACCTAAATGATGACCATTCATTCATAGATTTTTCACTATCACTAGGTGGTAACTCATTCTGCAATTCAAATAATTTTGACAATTTTATGCTTAAAGATGGAAATATCAAAATGAAACTTTTCATGCATTGACCTGTATGAGAGGAATTCCACTACCAGCCAGTGTCTTATCCATGGGGCTACACCTCGACTACAAGACTATTACACATGAACAAATATACTAATCTTTGAAAGATTCTTCCCCTTTGAAAATATGAATCACCCTGTGGTGGATTTTATCAAAGGATTCCTAGATTCATACTACTTACTGGTATATCTTTGAGCAAAAATTCCAAGAATTTATGATATATTCAAAGCTTATTTAATATGATCCTAGATCAGAACTAAGAAATATAAACATATACATAGAGACTTTCCATGCAATGAATTGAAACAACTCATAATTCAAATAATGACACTCAAGGAGAGATATAAATCTTGAATATTATTCAATTGCTATATTATATCATGCTCACAAAATTCTTTATAGTATATCCTCCTAAAAATAACTTGAACTAGAAATGTAATTCTTCTATAGAAGTATGCCTAAAATATAGTCTATGATATCCCAGACTCAAGAAACTTATCAGCCAAAATTTGATCAAGTTCTTGGTCATTTACAATTGATCCTGGTAGTCCTTTTATAGAAAAATAAGGATTGCAAGAAAGATACAAATCCTTTGACAAAAGACAATGGAGGAACTCTCATATAGGACAAAATACTTAAAGGGAAACCTTTCTCATTACAAAACTTCAAAATGAATTCGCCAAGAAGAGTGCCAAAATCCTATAAGAACTCCCAAGGGTAGTTCAACTTCTGCTAGGTGTTATATCCATGCTTGTCTTTCAAGGAGCTGGGGCATTGCCATCTGTTGCCTCCTTAGAGGATGTTTCTTCTTCTTTATTTTCTTTTGAAAGGGATGCTACTTCCCAGGCTGAAAAGGTATCTTCAGTAGGCCAATTAAAAGCCAAAATTTCATCCCTCTTTGGGAGAATCTTGTTCCAGTTAGTAACCAATTGATGCACTTCAGTTATCACTTTAGTAAAATGCACCTTGGCATCCTGTAACATTTCAATTATTTGCATGAAGGGAAGAGTATCCTCAGTGCCTAAAGCAGCATCTATCTTGGTTGACACCCCATATTCTATTTGTTCCAACCATTTTTCCTTCTCTTTTATGGTTCCATCTGCTTTAACAAGACTAGGAAATATTTGAAAATCATTCTAAAAATATCTTGCTCTTAGAAGAGCTACTTTCCTTTTTATTTCTTCCCTAGCCACTTCAAAATCAAGAAGGGATTTGACAATTTTATAAGTACTTGCCAATTGGGGGTACACAGTACTATGGTCTTTAATTGCAGAAAGGCATGTCTTCAAGACATTTTCCCTAGGTACCCAACTATCCAAAATTTTGCCTACTGTGTCTTCTTTACTAAGAGAAAGCAAAATGTCAGATAACTACTCTGCATGTTTATAAATTTGCCTAGGCTTGACATTTATAACAAAATGTCAAATGGTGTCCTTTACTCTTTTTTCAAATCTCTATTGTTCTCTTTGTTTTATATGCTCATTGCTCAGGGAAGGGG
Organism: Chamaecyparis obtusa; assembly: GCA_027943335.1. Classification (NCBI taxonomy): domain Eukaryota; kingdom Viridiplantae; phylum Streptophyta; class Pinopsida; order Cupressales; family Cupressaceae; genus Chamaecyparis; species Chamaecyparis obtusa. The sequence continues at coordinate 758,049 of BSBK01006524.1, forward strand.
GAAAAGGAGACATGAGAAACTCAATAATGGGGCTTGAGGAAGAAGGACTAGTAGTAGAAGAAGGAAGTTGCAACTGTTGTGGTGCTTGGACTGAGCTTTCCTCACCCAACCTTTTCTTCATGTCGGCAATTATTTTGTCCTTCCCAAATAATCCTTGTCTCAAATCACCATATGCCTTCAACATTTCTTCAAATTTTCCTATGAGTTCCTCCTCTTTTTCTTCCCTTTCTACCACCTTTTCTGCAAGATGAGCTGTGGCTACCACCATACTTGATGCTTCTATTGCCGAGGTGTCCAAAACCCTCTTGACTATGAGACCACCAGAGAGACTATCCTTAATTATTTGCTTTCCTTTTTTTTCTCATCCTTTTTTAATAACCACATGACCAAAGCTTGATTGTCATTACTAAAAGGAACTCCTTTGATAGCCTGTTCTGCCTCCTCCTTGGTCTTGTACACAGGTGTAGTTTATTTTCTAACTGCATCAAGGACTATTGCATCAGCTATGTCCCATTCAGGGAGGACAAGTACTCCTACATTTTTTACCAATTCTCTCCCCTGTTCTATAGTAGTCCTTTCAAAGCTATCTGTCATCTCTTTCCTAATTTCATCTTCAATAGTTTTAAGATCCTTATCAGTATTTTCCTTGTGTTTCTTCTCACAGGTTTCCTCAAATTTACTCATGTTCATTTTCCACAAAAATTGTAAAAAGGCCTGGGTCTTCACAAATGCATCATCGACCAAAAATTAATCACATGCCAATTTGACTATAGGATCCAACTTTGTTCCTACAAGTTGTCCTACTATTAAGCCTAACTTAGGCTCCTTTGGTTGCTCTGGAATACCTTCATTTATTTCATCTTGAGTCATGAATACTTGACCCTAAGATCCCATTTGTTGTACCTACTCTATGATCTCCTGATCATCTTTAACATTCAAGGGCAACTGTGAAGGAGAGTACTCCTCCTTTGAATCATGAGGCCTCTCTTCTATCCTTTGTTTCTTGGTAGGAGGTGAAAAATTGATGAAGGGTGCTCTCCTTAATACCACAAACACCTAATAGAAACAGAGAAACAACAACCATATGCAAGAATAGAAAGTTGGCTTCTTATTATCTCCACAAATGTGGAATTCCAAACTTTCAGAATTACAATATGCAAAGCCACATGGGCATTCCCTTACAATATTCTATAGGACAAAGCCTTGAATCATTACCCAAATCTACCCAGAACTACCCTAGACAACACTACGGGCCTTCTTTATATAGGCAATTTCCACTGCCCGAGAAGGTTCTAGAAATTTAGCACTTAGGGCTGACCAAACTTAGAATTATTTTATTTTACAATTTATTACATCAAAGTCGGCTCAAAATGAGTTTTGAAACCCAAACAAAAATTTTGAAGAAAAAATTTATTTTCTGCCATTTTAGGTGACCCAACTTCCAGAGACCATAAGTCATCACCAGTTGACCCGATTGACTATTATAACCCCATTTTGGAAATGCAACGAAGTGCTCTATAGGCTTAACTTGTGCAAGCACCTGTCACCCAAATTTTTGACCTCATTCAGGGCTTCTAAAGCCTTCAAAACTGAGTTTGAAGTTTCTGTACCCTGCTGCCAATACCGAAATCTTCAATATCTTCAAAACTAGACCTGATCTACCCATGAAACTTTACTGGCACACTGATATGACTGAGATGAACCTCCACATGTAGAAATTAGAACATTCTGAGATTTATGAGCAACTTACTAAAAATAGCAAGTTTCCATAAATAGTAGCTCTGCACAAGATAGCCCTTATTGAATACAAAAACATAAATATTTTTGGGTGATGCAAGATTGCTCTTACACCCAGGATGCTCCTGCATAAAAAATCAAGGATGTCTTCACCTAGCTAGTCTTGTGTTAAGTCTATAATTTCTTCAACCTCCTTTTTCTTCCCAACCTATTTTGATGTAAAAGGGAAATCTTCCCTTTTATTTTGCTACTTCCTGATGTCAGATTTAGGGACAATTACATCGTAACTGGTCTTTTCTTGCAACATATATTTGCCAAGAGGCAATATCTTCACAAATTCACTTTTACCCAATAATGATTTAGCCTTCTTGGGGTTTTCCTCCATGGCTTTTTTCTTCTTCTCCTCTAGAGTCTTAAAAATCTCATGAAAACAGTTCATGAGAGTATCTATCCTTTTTCCCATAGGATTTATACTGCTTATGGGGTCATATTTGGGATCAAATTGTCTGACAAAATCAAAAGTTTTCTTGTATACCAACCACTTTTCCTTTTTGACTTCTTGGTCTTGTAACCCTAGGGTATTCCTGATAATGTCTTCAGGGAAATAAAAAATGTGGTTTATTGCTGAGCATCCGAACCTCTTTCTGAACAATTCATTATAGAAACCCTTTGGGTCTATGGTCTGGGAAATTGTGGTTGTCAAATGATATGGATCTATGATTTTGTGCATATGAAGCCGCCCACCCTTTGTGATTATAAACTGGTGAGCAATGGTAATATTTGGGAACAAAGTTCCTCTACCCTTAGCAATACTATTCTTCTCAATATCCCCTAATTGTTTGAGGAATTTTGAAAATCAATCTTGATGGGAACTTGGAAAGGCAATGTATGGGAGTTCCCTTGAAACCATACAATCTAATAATAGTTGAATAAGGATAGAAGATAAAATCACCCCAATTGTGCACTATGCTGTGGTCCTTTGCAAATTGTTGTGGTCTAACAATTTTAGCCAGGGCAGCTGGGATTCTAGGGCTACCAGGAACAAATAATAATTTAAATCTTGTTACAAAACACTTGTTAAACTGTATAAAACTACTATCCTTTCTATCCCATGTCATATTTAAATTCCAAAATTGAATAGGCATGTCCTCACCATTCCTCTATTTGGATAATTCCATTTCTTTTGCAAAATAATCAGCACCCCTGAACCAAAAACATGTACATCATAAAAGATTACCAGCAAAAAGGTTTGTCAACTTTACCCTTTTGAATCCCTATTAGCCCATCATGGATTAAGTTAGCAATGAAGGGGGCATAATCAAAAGTAATCGACAGATGTGGATGTAACATCTAGAGCACCATATACATCAGGTCCCATGGCATTTTCTCATTAGCATCTTCCTTGAAAACCTGACATAGTGACCAATAGGCACCTCTTCTAGTACGTCAAAATATTCTATTTTGAATGCTCATGTGCACCTAGTCCTGTAATAATCATTTTTCCAATTCGACTGCAGAAGTCTTTTACAGAACCAATTCTAAGGAAATGTCTTTGTCCATCATATACCTCTCTTAATTCCTTGAAATCAATTGGTTCCAGGTTTGGTGAGGGGTCACTTAGTCTAAAAATTGTTCTGATTTCCTCAGTAGAGACTGTTAATAGCTTTTTCCCTCTAACACCCCTAATTTTTTTAGTAATAGGGTTAGAGTTTTTTGCAACATCCATGATCAGGTCTAAATCTAAGAAAACACCAGGTACCACAAGCTTTCCTAAGTCATTTTCCCATATATTATAGGTAGGAATAGGGGTGTTTCTCTGGCTAAATCCTACTATAAATAATGTCAGCCTAGTAAAGTTAGAAGTGCCACTTGCATTAAGAAAACCAATTTTAGCATCGCTGATATAATTTCTTGTATCATACAATCCATCAGCTACTTTTACCCTAGGCTCCTTTTGTGTCAATTGTTTGACACTTCCTAAATTTACTATTGAGATAGGAAAATTTTTTAATAAGTCTTCATGCAGACCCCTCTTAAGATAATCGGTTTCACCAGAAAGTTCCTTCCTAGGTGGTATTTCTAGGGCTCTCAACTTAAGTATACTTGGTGCAACAAAAACATAGTAGTAGAGCAATATTTCTCAACATAACAAGTACATTCAGAGAAAGAAACCAACCTTTCCTTCAAACGCTTTAGAAAATAGACAATGGTCTTTGCAACTCTTTTCGCCCAATCCTTTGAAAATTTTTATCACCTTGTGGCTTTTGAGGAGGCATGGATTTTTGATATATTAGCAATCATCTCAGAAATTATTTCAATAATTTACTTCACATGATTTCACCATTAATTTCTGAGGAGATTAAATTGTTACTTGTCTGAACTTTTCACCCACTTCACTATTAATTTAAATTCTAACCATTGATCCTTACTAACATATCATCTAGCAATTCATCATATGATCTCATAGTGTGAAAAGGGCCTATGTGATCATATGACAAGTGGTCATATCAGTCCTCTCACTGGCGGCAATCCCTCATAACTTTCACTATTAAAACAAAATGTTAGTCACATGATCGCATAGGCCAAAAGAAGCTCATTTGAACATGGGACAAACCGTTAGCATTTCAGTCGCTATTATTACCTTTTAAGTTACTGGTCCCACTTCACCTTTGTCAATAAATAAAATCCATGCTTGCAACACCTACAAGCTATCATGAAAGTCCTTTCTTTCTGAGTACTGGTGTATGCTGACATCCTCCACATCAGCATGTATTATTAACAAATCAAGGAAAAAACATATGTCCAAAACTAACATCAGTCCCACCTGAGAATTACACTAAGTCTTATGCAAGATCGATGATTAGTCATATGATTGCATAGGCCTCTAAGATCCCATGTGATTATATGACCACCATTAAATCTTTTTGTCATTACCTTTAGCTTTGAAGATTCCTCTGATACTGGTCCCACCATCCTTAACAAATAGAAACTACCACTTGTACATCCCTATTAGTGATCCCACTTTGTCTCCACATCAATCTTTAAGAAAGATCAATAGTTAGTCATATGATCACATAGGCCTCTACGATCCCATGTGATTAAATGACCACCGTTAGATCTTCTTTAATAAATCAAAGTTGAATGAAAACCAAAACATTAGAACACAAGGTAATTAGGACTTAGGATATAAAGATATGACCCCCACGTGATGACAAAAAAAATGCACGTGCTCTTCAATGAACTTAAGTGATTTAAAAAGTAACGTTCAAAAAGAAATGAAGAGAACAACCTTGGGCTTATTTGAAAATGGTAGACATTTTAGGGTTTTTTCAATCTTTGAAAACTAACTAGGGCTGACCAGATATGGGGGAAAAACTTGACAATTTTGTAGGATTTTGGTGGGTTTGGTGCAGCAAAATTATCACAATTCTTTAACACTTATGCACACTTCAATTTTATAAAAATTTTACAAGATTGACATACTGAAAAAATGAAGTGCCAACACTATATAAGGCTTGGAGGGGTCATTTTCAAATCATTATTCACTTTTGTCTTTAGCAAATTTGAGAGCTTTGAGAGAGATGGAGAATGTGCTAGTGCATTTGCATTGATTCGAGAACTCTTGTTGATACAACTGATCGACCAACTATGACACACCTATAAGTAGTCAAAAAACCATCTTGCATTTCAATTTTTACCACTTTCTAGGATAGATTTTCTTGTTTTAGGTCAAATTAGGAGTTTCACATCAAATCTTGCACAAGGGAATAGTTTCCTCACATACGCCTAGGTCGCCCCTTGCACAAGAAAGGCCCCAAAGAGGGCTTACTTGCACTGGGCACCTCCACAAGCTCGTGCAAGGTACATGGCAATGCCGCGTGAGACTTCATCCCTAGTGAAGAATTCTCACATGAGAAAAGATCCTATCTTGTGCAATTGAGAAATCTCATGTGGGTGAACATTTTTTGCTACACTTGTTATTGCTTTGAAAGGAAAAACATCATGATTGAGATACTGATTGAATGTCATCACTTGCTTTGTAGGTTGACTTTCCAAACATCATATTCTGGTGTCATCATCCAATCATAGGGCAGCTAGTGTGACATCTAGATGATGTAGAGAGTGCACACATCAATGGATTAGGTCTATCCTATCTGAGTGATATACCTGACATCGAGGTAAGTCATAGACTATCAGGAGCACTGGTTGAGTGTTTCCACTTAGAGATGAACACACTCCATTTTCCACAAGGGGAGATGATAATCACTCCCGAGGATATATACATGATTCTGAGGATAAATTTTCACAACACTCATGTGGAGTATGACACTCAGCCAAGAGATGACACTTTGGCACTAAGGGCCATATTTCAGGATGATCTAGTTATGGGTCGGGCCATCTCATGGGAGGACTTGATTAGTAGGTATGGAACTAGACACAAATTAATGGTTGTCTTAGCAATGTATATGGGTTGTTACATAGTGTCAGATCAAGGACAACATGGAGTAGAGTGTGGCTGGGGTTGCAAGTTACAGAGGATGTTGGAGGTACCACCAGTGAGATTTGGATGGGGTGAGTGTATGCTTGCATAGATTTACCATGAGATGCACGAGGTCATGTATCGAGGCACCAAGAGTATGGAGGTAGGTGTTTTTGTCTTGCAGATCTAGGCCTGGGAGCACCTTCTCGTATGTAAGCTGACTTTTCATGATATCAAATAGCCACTAGAGCCCTACATATACAAGTATGTCATCCCTATGACCTAGAACCACTAGTGACTGATGTACGAGAGATCCTCAAAGAGAGAGATCTAAACAAGAGCTAGGTATTAGTGGGAAGACACAGTGACAACCACATGTGACTGATACATGAGAGATCCTCAAGGAGAGAAATCTAAAAAATAGCTAGGCATCAATAGGAAGACACAGTGAGAACCACTGGTGATTGATGCAAGGAAAATCTTCCAAAAGTGATAGGACAATGCCCCCTAGACCAAGAAGGTGCCCCCAAGTGTGACCAGTTTCAATCCATGTAGACTCAAGCACAATCTCAAAGATAACTAAAAGTGAGAGCATGAGCTAGAAAACTAAAGCAGGAAAAGTGGGAAAGCAAACTAAAGTAGGAAAGCAAGCTAAAGTAGGAAAGTAAAGAAAAGAAAGCTAAGAGAGCCAAGTGATGCTGCACTATGTATATCATTGGGGAACAAGAGATGCTTGTTTACCAAGTTTTCACCATCTTGTCATAGATTCTATTTTTGCTACCATGATGCATGTTTACTAGGTTTTCATCAATGACACATTTTTCTCTTTTTCAAATTTTTTGTACTTTTCAATTTTTTGATTTTTTTTGTATTTTTGATCTTTTGAATTTTTTTGTATTTTTGATCTTTTGAATTTTTTTGTATTTTTTGATTTTGTATTTTTTTTTAATATTATCAAGGTGCTTGTTTACTAGGTTTTCACTAGGATAATAGATACATCAAAGCACCTATTTACAAGGTTTTCACTAAGATGATCATTTTTCAGGTTATTTTGTAATTTTTAGGATTTTTTCAGAATAGAGTATTTACAAGGAGCATGTAGAAGACATCTTAGTTGTAGAATCTCTTCAGGTGTTGAATGTTGATTGGCTCTTTGAACTATTCTCCTTTAGTAGTAGAGATTTTATAAGCACCAGATCCAAATGCAATAGTGATAATGTACAAACTGAGCCAATTTGGCTCAAACTTTCCTTTCTGGATCTGCTGCTGTTGATTCTTGGGGTTTTCTCTCAAGACAAGATCACTCACTTGGGATTCCCTTCATCTAACCTTCTTATTGTAGCTCTTAGACATTCTCTTCTGGTATGCTCTTAGATGATTGAACACCACTTGTCGACATTTATCTAGTAACTTTAGCTCTTGTAGTTGAGATACTCTAATGTCTTCATTAGTAATGAGGTTCTTCAAAGAGACTTGTAATGTAGGAATCTCAACCTCAATAGGAAACACAAAATCCACACCATAAACTAAGGAAAAGGGCATGGTCCCTATTAGAGTTTGAATGCTTGTTTTGTAGGCCCATAAAGTAGGATTAATCTGGAGGTGCCAATCTCTACCAAATTTGTGAACTATTATGTGTAGGATCTTGAGAATTGTTTTGTTGAAAGCTTTTTCCTATCCATTACCCTAGGGATAATAGATCAAGGACCAATGTTGAATGATTCTAAACTTAGTACACAACTCCTTTAGATCTTTGTTCTTGAACTACCCTCCATTGTTAGTGATTATTGAGGAGGGTACACCATATCTATAGATGATGTAATTCAATACGAACCTTGCTATAGATTTTCCATTAGCTATGGTGAGAGGCACTACCTTGAACCATTTAGTAAAATAGTCTATGGCTATGATAATGAACTTGTACCCTCTTGAGGAAGAAGGATGTATCTAACCCAAAAAATCAAAGGTCCATTGCTGAAATGACCAGAAACTGATGAAGGGAATGAGCTCCTTGGTAGGAGCATGGGTTAGATTTCCATGGAATTGGCACTATTTGGAAGATTTGGCATATTGTTTAGCTTCTTTATCCATATCTGACTAGTAGTAACCAGCTCTAATAAGTTTATGAGCCAATGTTAGACTGCTCAAATGAGAACTACAGATGCCTTCATGCACCTTAGCTAACACACATTTGGACTCGTCAAGCTCTAGACACCTAAGGAGGGTACCGTCTAGACCTCACCTATACATGTCATTAGCTACAATAACATAACATGAAGCACTATGGATTAGGTGGTGTTTTTCATTTTGAATATAAGTATTTGGAATAATTTGGTCCTAGAGGTAGGAGTAAATATGATGGTAGTGGGATGTGTCATGTCCAATGACTGAATAGGTCATCTAGGATTCAGGATTATTATAGACTAGGTAGTATAATGTTTCCACTAGGAACTCATGTTGATAGTCATTTTATAGCATCTGTAACATAGAGGCAAGAGTAGCCATGGCATATGCTACTTTATTATTTTCTCTTGGAATTTGCTGGAAAGTGATGTGAGCAAAAAATTTCCTTAGATCATCGACCATCCATTTATAAGGCACTAGTTTTTCATCCTTGGTTTGATAGATATCATTAACTTGATTGATGACCAATTGTGAGTCTCCAAAGAACTTAAGTTCATCCACACACCATTCAACATCTATCTTCATGCCATTAATAAAAGCTTCATACTCAACAGTGTTGTTTGTACAAGGAAATAGCATTTTGTAAGCTTTTGGTAGAGAGTATCTTTGTGGTGTGATGAATAATATTCTGGCACCTGACCCCTTTTTGGTGAATGATCCATCAAAGAACATGGTCCATTTCTGATGTGTGAGAAGCATTATGGACTCATTTGGAAATTCAATGCTTAATGGTTGATAATCTATTATAGGTGCTTCAGCGAGTTGATCTGCAATAGCTTGACCTTTAATAGCTTTCCTCTCTACATACTCAATGTCAAACTCATTGAGTATCATGACCCATTTTTCTAATCTACCCATAAGGGAAGTTTTGTTGAGTAAGTACTTCAATGGATCAATTTTAGCAATAAGTCTTGTAGTGTGAACAAGCATATAGTGATGTAGCTTCTATGAAGAAAACATGAATGCTAAACAAGCCTTTTCAATGACATAATAGTTCATCTCATAAGAGACCAGAGTTCTACTGATATAGTATATAGCTCTCTCTTTGTTATTATGATCTTCTTGAGCCAGTAGTGCACCCAAAGATGTATTTGTAGCTGAAATGTATAGGATGAGTGGCTTCCCATGAATAGGAAGCATCAAGATTGATGGATTAATAAGATATTGTTTGATTTGTTGGAATCCTTTCTTACATTCTTTGTTCCATTCATAAGTCACACCTTTATGCAAAGTCTTGGTGAATGGTTGTGACTTGTTGGCCAATTGTGCAATAAAGCACTGGATGGATTGTAGTCTACCTTGAAGTCCTCTCATCTAACTGATGTTTTTTGGTGGAGGCATTTCCATGATAGCTTGAACTTTCTCAGGATCCACCTCCATGCCTTTAGAAGATATGAAATAAGCCAACAATTTTCTAGAAGTGACACCAAATGCACACTTTTTGGGGTTGAGTCTTAGACTAAATTTCTTCATTTGATCTAGTATAGGACCTAGATCTATGAGATGTGTTTTCCGTTGCATGCTTTTAGGCAAAGTTTTGTCTACATAATCTTCCATTGTTTTGTGTATTATATCATGAAAGATAGTTGTAATAGCCCTTTGATAGGCAGCTCCAACATTTTTTAGTCCAAAGGGCATGACATTCCAATAGAATGTTCCCCAAGCACATGTGAAGGCTATCTTTTCTTGGTCTTCTGGCACATTTTTATTTGATTATAACTAGAAAAACCATCCATTAGAGAGTACATTTGGTAGCGAGATGTCATGTCCACTATCATGTCAATATTAGGTAATGGAAAATCATCTTTAGGACATGCTTTATTCAGGTCCTTGAAGTCTGTGCACACTCAGATAGACTTATCATGTTTTGTAACTGGAACAATATTAGAGATCCACTCTGGATAGTCAATAGATCTAATGAAACCATCCTTGAGAATTTTTCTAATTCTTCTTTGACTAAGAGTGCCACATGTGGATGCATCTTATGAAGATTTTGTTTGATAGGCTTAACACCTAGTGCAATAGATCGATGATGCATGATTAGATTGGGATCCAATCTAGGTATATCATAGTAAGTCCATGCAAAATTGATTTTCTTGCTTCGAAAGAAATTAGTGAACTCATCTTTCTCTTCTACAGATAGTGACTATGCTAAATGAATAATTTGGGGTGTAGCCTCCGTGCCCAAATTCACTAGTTGGGTTGGCTAAATCAGCACTGATGATCTCTCTTGAAAATGACTCAGAAGTGTATCAAGTATCTCATCCTCGAGCACCTCAGAGAGGTTTTCACCCTTGCATATGTCTTTTATTTTTACTTTTTTCGGCTCTAACACTGCCACAATGTGGTTTTCACCATCAGAGTGCCTATTCTTTTTTCTTTTATTTTGGTGACTAAGATACTTGATATCAACTTTGGTCATGTTGACACTTCTTTCACTGGTGGAAAATGTTATAGGTTTGATAATGTTAATATAATAGGCTAAAGTGTAGTCATTCTGGAACATAAGGATTTTTCTAGCTAGTGAGGGAGAGTTCCAATTGATGAGATCAGGATAGTAGAGTGAAAGAGTAGTGGCTGGTTCAAGTGTGTTCATAGTATAGTCATCAAAAGCATAGATGAGCAAGTTGAGACCTAAAGAAATCACATCCAAAGGTGCAATTGATTCCTCTCAAGGCCTCACATCAGAAGTAGAGGGTATGTTAGTGTTAGCAAATTCACACTTGATTGTCCTAATGATAGACTCTTCACCTACTTTGAAAAGGCTTTCATACACATGAACACATCTATATCTTTATCAAAATTTTCATCAAATAGAGAGTCAAACTCATACTCATGCGAGTTAGTGATGCTTGATATGGGAATTCCATTAGTACTGGTTGTACCATCTGACTCATTTTCATCTCTTGTAGCATTGACAGTTTGCTAAAGTTTATCTTGTTCAAACCATTTTTGAAAGTGTAGTGGCACATACTATTCATTGGGATTGTCAGTTTTCATTGTTCTCCATTGATCATATGTGAGTCGATGCACTAAATTAGTTTCATCAGAATCACTATTAGTCTCTACCATATGGACAGGTATAATAGGGTCATTTGGTTTTGAAAAGAGTGCAGAAAATTCTAGAGGAATAGGATATGGAAAAGTATCCTCATCAGAGTTTTTCTCTAATTTATCAATTGAAGCAATGTTTTTAGGTTTTGGCCAATATTCTAGTTCAGGCTCTAGTACAAATTTGGTAATCCCTAGACAAAATAAGATCTTCTTTAAGTCAAGACTTGAGGTATCTTTGGTCCTATGACCTGTGGCTTTAATTGGTTTAAGTAAACCATTATCATTCACCCCTATAGGGCCACTCCCTTTATATCCAAAGCTCTTCATGATCTTGAGAGCTTCACTATATGGTTCTTGTTCTAAGTCATGAGCAGGAGTGATTTGTTCAGATGCATCCTTCTCTTTGTAAAGCCAAGTCATAACAACTCTTTCCTCATCTTCACCATCAAGTGTTGTTGTGGCCTTGACAAAGGCACCATCATAGATTATTTGGAGAGAACAAGCAAAAGGCTTTTTTCTCTTAGAGGGTCTCCCATAATAACACAAAGATGGAGGTAAAGCTACTAGTGATAAAATAGGTTCAATTTGATACCCTCCCATGCTTGTATCCTTAAGATTCAGAGTCTATTCCATTTCTTTTAGTTTGGCATCATAGAACTTAGTAGACTCTCTATTAGTTGGGATAAAGTTGTCTACAGATTGCGTGAGTTTATTTCAAGAATAGTTTGTATTGGCAGACACCATCACTTCAGCTCTATGGAATGGGAACTTGATGCATTGATGATACATGGATGGAACTACCTACATCTCATGAATCCATGGTCTTCCCAATAGTATATTGTAGGAAAGAGGAATTTCAAGAACTTGACAAATAGCATCCCTCTCAATGGGTCCAACCCAAATTGGTTCACAACCAAACCTTTAGATTGTCTTTCTTCCTCATCATATGCCTTGATGGTGATTTTCTTATGGGAATATATGCAATCGTCATCATATCCTAATTGAGTAAGAAGCTTAGTAGAGAAGATGTTGAGGCTAGTACCATTGTCAATAAGGACACGATGAACATGTTTTGGACCTATCATGACTTCTATATGCAAAGGAGCATTGTGCAGGTGGCTTAGCGAGTGGTCATCTTCCTCAGAAAAGGATAAATAATGAGTCAAAGTAAAGTGACCCACCATGGATTGAAACTAATCTAGATCCGAATCTTTTTGGATGTTTTCCTCAGTGAGGGCTTTATCCAGAATCTCCCTATGAGCAGGTGAGATATTCAACAGCTCAAAGATAGTAATCTGAGTGTTGGTGCATTGCAGTTGGTCTAGAATGCTATAATTTTCTATGCCAGGTGTAGGGACCAATTTCATGTTCTTGTTGGTAGGGCCAACAATAGTTTTATCCATAGTTTTCTTAGGAGCGAACGCAGAAGGGTTAGGACCCTTAATGGTGATTTTTGCATGAGAGCGAGTAGTAACATTTTCACAATCCTGAGATGATCTAGGTCTAGGAGAATGAGATGTGGGTCATAGTAAGACAAAAGGAATCTTAGGTTTAGGAGCATCCTCACTCCTCTTGATAGTAATCACATTGCAATATTAAATCTCAATAGGTTCAATCATATTGATGACATTATCATTAGTAGTGTATGTGTAATTAATGTTGGCATTGGTATTCTTAGTCTTGGAAGATTCACCCTTCTTGTGAGGAGGAAAGGGATCTTTGAATGCCTGGTAATCTAAATTCTTATTATGGTTGTCCATAAAAATGTCACCATTGTCAATCAAATCTTGGACCTTATGGCATAGCTAGAGACTAGTAGAAGTCTTATGACCCTTGTTTTGGTGATAGTCATAATACATGTTTTTGTTCCACCAATGATGTTGTGGTTGCATATCATAGAGATGATTTTCCAAAGGAGTGAGAATTTGGTTTTGCACAAGAGTCTTATAAACCACATCAAGTGGTTCTCCTAAGGAAGTGAATTCATGCTTGGGTCAAGAGGCCCAAGGTTTGTTTCTACTTGAAGGTGACTGAGTGTCTATTGTAGCCTTTTAAGTAGCTTTGACCGCTTGTATACTAGAGGTAAGATTGAAAACAAATTTTGAAGGCTTCGGGGTCACATTATCAACCACTCCATCATTCACAACATCTCGATTCTTATCAAAAAACTTCCCTTTATCTTTTTTTGATGAAGAAGGCCCTTGCTTGTTATCCTTATAAAAATTCAAATCCCCCTTCTTAACCATGAATGCCTCTATCCTTGCAACTTTTTAAATCATGTTATCAAAAGTTAGAGGACCTTACAATTGTACTTGATATCCAAAATTAGGAACAAGATTATCTAGGAAGATGTTGAGCTTCTTGGACTCAGGTAACTTATAGGGATATTTTGTGCAAAGTTATCTCCATCTTTGGAGGAATGTTAGGAAAGGTTCTCCTCGTCACTATTTCAGATTACAAAGATCCCCGATATTGACTAGATGCTGAATATTGTGTGAGTAATGTTGGGGGAATAAATTGGCAATCTCATCAAAAGTCTTGATACCAATGGGTAACCGAGAGAACCACTCCATAGAAGACCAACCCAAACTATAAGGATAGAGGTGCATAAGATAAGTCTAGTCATGTATGAATTCCATAAATAGAGTGCCAAACTCTCTTAAGTGATCTTGGGGATCAGTAGTACATCCCAAGTATTTGTCATATTTAGGCAGTTCTACACCTTTGGGAAAAGGTGGCATGCAAAGACTCTTATCAAAGGAGAAAGGACATATGCTTTCCATCATGAATTATTGTTTTGGTTTGTCCTTATCTTTCACAAGTTGTCTAATTTTGGTCTTGCATGTCTCTGACCATCTTTTGCAATTTAGCAGTCTTAGTTTCTTCTTCTTTGGCCACAAGTGTTTCTACTTTGAAATCTAGGGGTAACTTGGCCCCTTGGTTAGTGAGTTCTAGAAAATATTTATCATTCTCCTCTATAAGGATAATTTCCATCATCTTGATGAGACCCTTATTGTCTTTTGCCACATATATGTCATTTTGGGTTATTCCTTCCTCATCATTACCAAGAATCTCAAAAATGCTCAAGGCTTGATTCTAGTCATATTGATCTTGTTGCTGATTGTTGTGAGACTGTTCATGATGTTGGTCATTTTTGGACTGATCATGATGTTGGTCATTTTGAGATTGATCATGATGGGGTTGGTCATGACTCTTGTTGTATTCACCCTCTAGGAAATGGAATGGGTCTCCCATCTTATCAATGTGGGATTGTGTAACTCATTCAAAGTCAGCATGAGTGTGCATAATATGCCAAGAGGTTGTGGCTAAGGTAACCTTTGTTGTGTCAATAGGATTCAAAGGACTAATAGGTTTGAAAGGGTCAATAGGTTTGATTAGGCTAATATGGATAATCTAAGGAAGTGGCCTTCCAAAGTTACGAAACAATGGGTCGTTTTGTTCTTGAAATAATAAGTCAGGTTGTGCTTGAAACAATAGATTATAACACTCCTTGAATACTAGAGATGAGGATCAAGATGGGCTCTCTTTCAATGTACTCAATGAAGAGGAACTTGAGCATCCCTCACAACAATCAGATTGCATGACAGGTCTTGATCATGAGGTCTAGCTCTACCTTGTCCAATACCACGAATGGGGAATGTGTTTCTGCTTCTAGTCATAATAGTCATAGACAAAGATTAAGTGAAAAGAAGGAACTTAGGATTATGATTGTAACTCTCTCTCTAGGATAGAAAAGAAAAGAAATGAAATTGGAATGCACTTGGCACAAATCACCAAGAGTATAGCTAGAATAGCTGAGATGTGACTATCACATCACAAGGTACAAAAGCATAGTAAGGTAAGACAAACAATAGGGAGACAATAAAATTTTAAGCAGTAAATGTTTAGTTTGTGGCTCAAGACAATCAATTTTAGATAGTGGATGAAAGGAAAATAGGAAAAAAGACCTCAGATAAAAATTAGATCAAGAAGAAAAATAACCAGTCAACAAGAAATGGCTCGCTATTTTGGAAACCAGGGTACAGGCTTGCACAAAGAAATGAAATCTCACACAAGGAAACACGAAACTACACATGAGAAAATGAAGTCTCATGCAAGGAAATGCTTAGGTTCTAAAATCTCATGCAGGAAAGTACCAAGGTTTGATAGATCAACTCAGTTTTTGAGATAAAAGTTAGATTTTGAGACACAACAGGGACTGTTCTTTAATAGAATTCCTATTTTTTGGATAGTTTGAATCAATAATCTTAATTTGAATGTGGCAAGAAATCATTCACAAGCATAAAGTTTTGATCAAGCAATAGTGACATAAGAAGTTGTTACAAGTAGTGGTTGTCGTTGCACCAAAAGATCGACCTATTAATGCCCAATACAAGCACTAGACTTATAGAAGACACAGGAGGCTATTAAACCATGTCATGAATCCCGAGGGGAGCGCTAACTATTTTTCCAACAATCTCCCCCTCAGTGTTACCCGAGGAGATTCAAACCTATGACCATGCTCTAATACCACTTGTTACAAGTAGTGGTTTCTATTACACCAAAAGATCAACCTATTAATGCCCGATACAAGCACTAGAATTATAGAAGACATAGGAGGCTGTTAAATGATGTCATGAATCCTGAGGGGAGTGCTAACTATTTTTCCAATAGAAGTAGTCACAAATAGTTCTACCAAGGACAAAGCAACTTGGTAGAGTCATGGGAGTGTTTTTTTAATCATGATAGATAGTTTAAGACTCAAAACAATCACTTAGTTGTCCCTACAAAGAAAATAGTAGAGAAGACAAAATTTTTGCCCCACAACTTATGTGCATGTGTTCACCTCACACAGCCATGTCACCCCCTATAGGTTGCCCATGTTTTCAATGTTTCCAAGGAGTCAATAATATATGTTCAAAGGTTACCCTTAAAGCAGGGGCTAATGTCATATACCACCTTCAAATGGACAGGTGCATGCCTATGGTGAGAATCTAGGGGAGAGATTCTTCCCTCTCCCTGCAAAAAGATTATGTCTCCTTTTGGAGGTGATCTGGATAGGAAACTAACTAAGAAAATATTTAGTGGGCTTCCATTAACACTAACCTTTGGTGCTCTTGATATAGGGCTAGGGCCTCGCAACCACACTGACACCTAAAATTCATACACCCCCACAAGCAAGGCTAGGAGCGGTGCCACTCAATGCAATAGATAGAGCTTTCTCAAGATGATAGTTTAAATCATGAGAAAGGAGTTGACATGGCTTTGGAGTCTTTATACTCAATAAATATTTCTTTATTATAGTGAGGTGGAATCACTGGCAATAGGTGTGTACTCACTTGGGTCATTCCCAGAGGTTCAACTTCTAGCAAGCCCTCTAAAGGTGACACAGACTTTGGCTTGGATCCAAGGGTTCAATTTTATGATTCTCTCAAAGAGAGAAGAGCATACTTCTCTACCTCTTCACCTTACCCAAACACACAAGACATGTTCATCACTGAGCTAACTCCTCCTTAACCAATCTATAAGCTTTTGGGTTTTTGGTTCTCTCAAAGAGAGAAGAGCATAATCCCCTAACAAGTAGATGTGCTAGAGACTTGTTACCTTTCCTTGCTTCCCTAGCTACCTATCATGCTAGAAAAATTTGGGTTTTAGATTCATCCATAGGCATCACTTCTATGTAATGAAGAGCCTATTACCCTATCCTTCTATCAAGACCCTTAAGAAATTTTAACAAGGCCCTAATTATATTATGTGATGAAAGAAATAAACAAGCACAACATTTTTAAATAGTCTTTGACAACCGTCCTGCAAGAAAACCATTAGCAAGTTTGTGTCTTCATCAAGCATCCTCCAACCCACTATTATGCTAATAGAAAAATTAGAGATATAAAAACAAAAGCATATAATCATGTCAAAAATCAATGTAGGAAATTTTTAGAAACTGGAATTTTGTTTAAAAACTGATAGTAAGTCTCACGCAAGTACAAAGCTCCATGCAAGAAAATGTAGGGACTTGCGCGAGATATTGCTTTTTTCACGTGAGAAAATACTAATGAAAGTAAAACTTCATGTGGCACACTCAAAAAACTCATGTGAGATTACGTACACATCAAAGTATAGACATACGATAGAGTGCAGAATTTTCAAAAAAAGTTTGAGATTAATGAGGCCAGAAATCAATTTTTTGCCCCACAGTGGGTGCCAAAATATTTGTCTGAATGTTGACCTCTAATTCAGCCATAGACTCAACATGGTCATTAGTCATAAGACAAATTACGAAGATGAGTATGAATTACTCATTTCACAAATATAAATGAAGCGACCTATTGCCTCCTATTTAGATGGGGTGTTTGAATTACTCTCAGAACGAGAGCCAACAACCATAGACCAATGCTAAAATGGAGGATTTTTTGAATACTAGAAAGAGAATGACTTGTAATTAAACTAAGAATGAGAATGCAGATTTTAATGTAGAAATGAAGATGCAATTTAATCTAAGAAGCTTGAAAATGAAAGATGAGAATTAATCTAAAACATAGTAAGAAAAATAATTAACATGAGAGTGCAAGATTATGCTAAAATGAGAATATTCTAACATGCAATATTATCAAAGCTTAAGAAAAATGAAAGTGAAACAAAAATTTTCTATAGCTTTAGTGCTCTCAAAATTGCTTCCTCAAATGAGGAAGGAGGAGTTCATAATATAGAAGAGCCTAAGGAGAGGATGAAGAGATTCTTGGAAAGAAATGTCTGACTCTTCATCTCCACGAAGGAAGGTGAGACAAATTGATGAATTATTTAATTAATTAAATGAATTATTGCCACATGAGTGGCTTTTCACATTATTTTGAATAATTAAATTCAAGTGGGGATAATCCATTTAAATAACCAAATAATATTTAATTCCCTTGATGTGTATTACCTAAAGGGGGTGGAATTAATTTAATTAAAAGCCTTAGGACTTTAGGATTAAATTAATTAATCATAGGGACTATTTAGCCAATAAATGTTGATAATTAGGAATTAAATATAGTGTTTGATTAATAAAAATTTAGGTTTTTTTGCATTTGACACCAAGTCAAATAAATTCAAATAGGAGATAGAATTGCCTAGTACTATAGGACTTCGATGATGTAGAAATTGAAGGAATGCACCAAAATTGATTGAAATTGTAAGGTGCCAATTTTGGGGTATTACACTTGAAAGAATTAATTAGTTTGAAGGGTACACTGCAATTTAAGACCTCCTAAGTATAGTCAAAAACTAGATTTGAATGAGTTGATAGACTAGATTATCGAGATGGAGAAACACTTTGAATATGAGAATATATCAGAGGAGAAGTGAAAATTGCAAGCACAAACTTGAAAGGTCATGCATTGTTGTGGTGTGAGCATTTACAGTTAGACCAAAAGAAGAAAGGTAAAGACAAAATTAGGTATGGAATAAGATGTTAAATGAATTGAAAGGCAAGTTTCTACCTTGTGATTATCAAATTAACCTATTTAGGAGAATGCAAGGTTTGAAGTAGAAAGATAGCTTTGTAAAAGATTATATTGAGGAATTTTATAAGCTAGATATTAGATCTGGACATATTGAAGATGAGGTGGAAATAATTGCAAGATATTTGAATGGGCTAAGGACTTCTATTCAAGAAGAAATAAGTTTGGTGAAAATAGAGATTATTGAGGAGGCTTATCAGTTTTCCCTAAGACATGAGGAGAAATTGAATAGAAGGTATGATAAAAGACAAAGAGGAAGAGGTGGTATATTCCCTAGAGGACGAGATAGATCTTTTGGTGAAAATAGTAAATCTGATCAGGACAAAACAAACCATGAAAGAGGCAAGACTGATTGGAAAGGTAAAAGTTCATTCCAAGGAAAAGGTAAATACTCCCAAGGTGGCTATAGTAAAGGAGGATTATGAGGAGCTTGTTACAATTTTGGTGAAGAAGGACATAGATAATTTGAGTGTACAAAAAGTAAGAAGGTCAGTAACAGTAGAAATTATTTGGTACATGAAGGTTCACTGAATGAGCTTGAAAAGGAAGAAAACTTGATGGTTAGAAGAGCATTGTGGAGTGAAAAGGCTAAGGAAGATCCATTAAGGAAAATTTTGTTCAAGACCAGATGCAAAATTGCAAACAAAGTTTGGAAAGTGATAATTAAGAGTGGAAGCTCAAAGAATTTGGAATCATAAGAAATGGTTACAAAGCTGCAGTTGGAAAGACTGAAGCACCCAAAGGCCTATCAAATTTCATGGATCAAGGATGAGAATACATTGATGGTAAGTGAACAATGTTTTGTGAATCTAAAAATTGGAAAGTACTATGATAAGGTGCAGTGTAATATTATGCCTATAGATTTTTGTCATATTCTATTGGGTAGACTTTGGCAATATGATATACATGCTATATATGTGATGAGAGATTGCACAAGTATACTATCTAGGTTGATGGTAGGAGAAAAATATTGTTACCCTTGATTGAAGATTCTTTTGGTGAGATATCTACATCTATGAAAGTTTGTTTGATGGAAGGTAGGAAGTTTGTTAAGAATTTGAATAAAAATGATGTTTGTTATGCTTTGATTCCTAGCAAACCGAGTGATTAAATAGAAGATAAAGTTTTAGTAGAGGTTGAGAAATTACTCACGGAGTACAAGGAGATCATTTCAGATTATGTACCTGATGGTTTGTCACCGATGAGATGTATTAGTCATTGTATGGATTTGATTCCTGGAGATAGTTTTCCAAATAAGGCACCACACCAACTGACACCAACCAAAAATGAGGAACTCAACCAACAAGTGCAAGAGTTGTTGCAAAAAGGTTTGATTAGAGAAATTTTCAGTCCATGTGCAATAACAGATATTTTTGAACCTAAGAAGAATGGATGCTTGTGAATGTGTACTGATTCTAGAGAGATAAATAAGATGATAGTTAAGTATCAATTCCTTATACAGAGAATGGATTGTACAATGGATTGTTTTAGTGGAGAAAAATATTTTACCAAGATTGATCTAAAGAGTGGATATTAACTAATGCACTGACTACTTTTATGAGGCTAATGAATGAGGTTTTGAAGAAACTATTTGGTAAATTTTTTATTATGTGCTTGGATGACATTTTGAGATTCAGTAAAACCAAAGAAGATAATTTATTACATCTATTAGATAGGTATTATAGAGACTAAAAGAGGAAAATTTATTGATTAATTTCAAAAAGTGTTCCTTCGTGAAAGAAGAAAGTGTGTATTTGGGATTTGTGATTTCAACTAATGGTTTGAAGATGGATCTTAACAAGGTTGAATGTATTCTTTATTGGCTGACACCTAAAAATGTTAGTGAGGTAAGATCATTCCATGGTTTGGCAAGTTTTTACTAAAAGATCATCATAAATTTTAGTTCAATTTGTAATGCTATGACCGAGACAATGAGAGGAGATAAAAAATAATTCAAGTGGACACATGGAGCTGATAAGAATTTTGAGACTTTGAAACAAAAGGTTGTTGAATTACCTATCTTAGTTTTACCTAATTTAAATAAGGTATTCCAAGTTGAATGTGATGTATGTGGAAGTGCAATAGGAGTTGTGTTGAGTCAAGAAGGTAAACTTGTTGCTTTATGCTAAAAGAAAATATTCTGTGTATGATCAAGAATTCTATGCTATTGTTCAATCCCTTAAGAAATGGAGACATTATTTGATGCCAAAAGAATTTGTGTTTAATACTGATCATAAGGCTTTGCAATATTTGGGTAGTAAGAATAAGTTGAATCAAAAACATATGAAATGGGTTGAATATTTGTAGAATTTAACATTTGTGATAAACATAAGAGTGGAGTGTCTAACTAAGTTTTTGATGCATTGAGTAGAAGAATATCTTTGATGACTGAAATAAGAATTGAGGTTCTTGGTTTTGATGACATGAAGAATTTGTATGAAACTATCCCTAATTTTTATGAGCATTAAAGAATGTACATAGCACCTATACTAGATCAAATGAGTAAGTTTTATCTCATTCAAGAAGGTATGTTGTTCAAATGAATTTAGTTATGTATACCGAGAGGAACAATGAGAACTAATTTGATAAAGAAAAACCATAGTAGTGGTTTTTCAAGACATTTTGGCATTGATAAGACATTGAGTTTTCTTAAGGAAAGGTATTTTTGGCCTCAATTGTATAAATATATTTAAAAATTTGTGAAATTTTGTGGGGTTTGTCAAGTTGCAAAAGGAGTAAGTCAAAATAATGGATTACATATACACCAACTTTTGTTCCTGAGAAACCTTGGGGAGATATCAACATGGATTTGTTTGTGGCTTACCGAGGACAACAAGAGGTAATGATTCCATATTTTTTGTTGTGGATGGATTTTCCAAGATGGCACATTTCATACCATGTAGAAAAATGTCAGATGCAGTGCATATAGAAGATCTTTTCTTTAAGGAAATTGTCAAATTGCATGGATTATCGAGAAGTATCATTTCTAACTGGGATAACAAGTTTAATAGTTATTTTTGGAAGACCCTATGGAAGAAGCTAAAGATGAAGTTGAAATATAGTTCTACATTTCATTTATATACTGATGGACAAACATATGTTATAAGTATAAGTTTGTGTAACTTGTTGAGATGCTTAGTTGAGACAAACTGAGTAATTAGGATTTCATGCTAGCACAAGAAAAGTTTGCATACAATAATTCAGTCAATAGAAGCATTGGAAAGAAACCTTTTAAAATTATTAATGGAACACAACCAAGAGTTATATTCGACATAAGAGATATTTCTAGTGAAGACAAGAGGAGTGTTGAAGGGGAATAACTTGATGAGTTCATGAAGTCATTGCATTAGGAAGTGAAACATAAGTTAGAGCAGAGAAATCATAAATACAAGGATAAGTTAAGAAGACATAAGATTTTTGATGTTGGTGATGAATTAGTGGTTCATTTGAAGAAAGGAAGATTAATTAGATAGAGGAATTTGAGAAGATTTTGGAACAAAGAGTTGGCAGAAGAACAAGAGGAAAGGATTACATGGAGTATTTGGTAAAATGGAAAAATAGACTGATTGAAGATAGTACATGGATTTCTCAATCTAATTTGGATTCAAATCAGGTTGTACCTAACACATGACTCGGAGAATCATTTTTTTATCAACCCCAAGTGTCTGATGTAGGATCATCTTGGGTTTATGGAAATCCTAGATCAACCAAAAATATGTAAATCGTTTAACTACTTGGTAAATTGTTTGGTTGCTCGGTAACTAATTTTGAGTTCTAGGTAAAGTGTTCATATTGATCACTAGAAAGCTTGGTTATTTCTTTTGTGTTTGCATTTACTGAGTTGGTTTGGTAGTGTTCTTGACTGAGCTGGTTCGGTGTGTTCAGTGTTATTCGGTTCTTGAATTCATCGACTGGTGGAATTTAATTGTTTGATGTTATCCGACATGTGTAGTTAATTTTGGTCATGATATTAATGTTGATATCACTCATTGGGAAGTTTTTGGACCTAAATTTGGCTCATTTCTTTCTCCAATATTGATCTAATGGATCTTTAGAGCCAACATGTTCAATGGCCTCTTGTATAAATAAATAGAGATGTTCTAGAGTTAGAAAGGTAGTAGTGGTAGTATTAGTATGAAAAAAGAAGATAAAATATAATATTTTGGATGCTCACATGTATAAGGACTATTCCATAATTGAGCTTCATGGTATTGGCCATAACTAGGAAGGCCTTACAGCTTGACATGTATGAAGTTTAATGAATAAATGAAAGATAACTGCATTCCTTCTCTCCTTCTCTATGTTATTACTTCTGAGTTGTTAATATGCTTGATTAGGATTGGTATTTGAGTGTAGGCCCATGTACATGTCTTTCCTTGAATTAGGTGGGACCCTTGATTGAGTTAGAGTCCCCAGGTTAGTATTAGATTTTTGGGATGAGGAGAGCATAAGAGGTATAGAGACCTATTTTGGGGATTTTTTCTTTGTGGATTCTATGACGGTTGCAAGGAAAAGGTTGGTTTATGCCTAGGTTTATGTGAACATTAAAAAATTGATGATGGGTGCTCCCCTTAATACCATGAACACATAATAGAAACAGAGAAACAACAATAATTTGTAAGAACAGAAAATGGGCTTCTTATTATCTCCACAAATTTGGAATTACAAACTTTTAGAATTACAATATGCAAAGCCACATGGGAATTCCCCTTACAATATTATGTAGGAAAAAGCCTCGAATCATTACCTAGATCTACCCAGAACTACCCCGAACTACCTAAGACAACACTACAGCCTTCCTTATATAGGAAATTTTCCACCGCCTAGAAAGGTTCCAGAATTTTAGCCAATAGGGTTGACCAAACTTAGAATTATTTTATTTTACAATTTATTATATTAAAGTCAGCTCAAAATAAATTTTGAAACCCAAACATAAATTTTGAAGGAAAATTATTTTCTGCCATTTCAGGTGACCCAACTTCTAGAGACCATAAGTCATCACCAGTTGACCCGATTGACTATTATGACCCTATTTTTGAAAGGGCACAAAGCCCTCTACAGCACATAGCTAGTGCAAGCTCTGGTCAACCAAAGTTTTGACCTCATTTGGGGCCTCTAAAGCCTTCAAAACTAAGTTCAATGTTTCTATACCCTGCTGCCAATACCAAAAATCTTCAATATATACAAAGCTAGACTTGATCTATCAATGAAACTTTACTGGCAGGCTGGTATGACCAAAATGAGCCTATATGGAAGAAAATACACCATTCTAAGTGTGAATAGAAAACTTACTAAAAATAGTAACTTTCCAAAAATAGAAGATCCACACAAGATAGCCCTTATTGGAAAGAAACCAAAAATATTTTTGGGTGATGCAAGATTGCTCTTACACCTAAGATGCTCCTACATCAGACACCTAGTGTAATTTGAGAAGTGACCCTATCACGACTCAGGTGTGAAGAGGAAAACCAATATGGTTAACCTCCTCCCTTGTCAACCATGATGAGTCTTCAATAGGTCATCCTTTCCACTTGACCAGATATTCTTCATATATCCTATTCCTTGTGCTTCTACCAACATGACTATCTAGTATATCCTCAACCTCCTTGGTAGCTGAACTGGTTGCTAGAATACTCCACTATGCTACTGTGATCTCATCTTCAACACCTCCTTCATGATACTCTGTCAAATCTGAGATCTTAAAAAATGGTAAAATATTTAGCTTAGTAGGAAACTCAACCTCATATGCATTTCTTGAATCATGCTTCTTCAATATCTTACATGGCCCAAACTTCTTCATTTTCAACTTGTTAAATGTACTAACTGGAAATCGCTCCTTCTGCAAATGAACCATAACTTCATCTCCAACTTGAAATTCATTATGCCTCCTTTTTTCATTTGCCTTAGCCTTATACTGCATTCATCCTTGTAATATGCTTCCTCACCTCCTCATGGATGTTCTTCAAATGTTCTGCAAAATCCTCAGCTTCAACACTACTTATTTCTCCTTTATCTATCTTCCTCAACTCAGATGCATTTCTTGGACTACTCCCATATACAATCTGGAATGGTGATTTACTAGTGCTCCTATTAACAAAATTATTGTGTGCAAATTCTACCTATGCTAAAATCAAATCCCATCCTGTTGACTTATCTCCAACCGAACATCTCAACAAATTTCCCAAACTCCTATTCACCACCTCTTTTTGTCCATCAATATGTGGATGATGTGATGAATTAAACTTCAAATTTGACTTCTTCCACAATGTGTGCCAAAAATATCTAATGAACTTAGTGTCCTGATCTGAAACTATACTCTTTGGCAAACCATGTAGTCTCACTACTTCTCTGAAAAATAATTCTGCTACATGAACAACATCATTAGTCTTCTTGTAGGGAATAAAATGTGCCATCTTTATAAATCTGTCAAGCAACACAAAAATTGAATCATGTCCCCACTGAGTCCTTGTTAAACCAAGAACAAAATCCATACTGATATCCTCCCAAGGCTTCTCCGGTATATGTAATGGTTGATACAACCCTGTATTGTGCTTCACTCCTTTCACCACCTAACATACTCTACAACTTTGTACAAAATTTTTGACATCTTGTTGTAACTGTGGCCAATAATAATTCTCACTAACCAAAGAAAGGGTTTTATCATGACCAAAATGTCCAACCAATCCTCTGTTATGCTTCTCCTTGATAAGACTCTCCCTCATAGAACTGCTTGTAATGCACAACTAAATCCCTCTGAATAGCATATCATCCTGAATGATGAAATCCAACCACTTTGTTCTATCTAGAGTAATAGGTTCTTTACAAGCTTTCCAAGCTTCACCAAAATTAGGATCCTCTGGATACAAATTCTTGAGTTCCTTGAACCCAACCACCTTAATCTACATCTTTGTCTGTAATAGTTTCCTTTTTCTAAGCGCATCTACAACCCTATTAGACTTTCCACTCCTGTGTTTCAAAACAAATGTGTAACTCTACAAAAACTCAACCCATTTCAAATGCCTTTGATTCAAATTTCCTTGACTATTCAAATATTGCAAAGCTTGATGATCAGTATACAAAACAAACTCCTTAGGAAGAAGATAATGTCTCCACTTCTTCATTGCCTGAAGTATAGCCTAAAATTTTTGATCATGAATAGAATATTTTCTCTTGGCATCATTTAGCTTTTCACTGAAATAAGTAATAGGTTAACCTTCTTGGCTCATAAAAACTCCTATTGTAGTATCACTAGCATCACAGTATACTTGAAACACCTTATTAAAATCTAGAAGTGCTAAAATAGGTTGTTCTGTAACTTTTTGTTTCAACAATTTAAAACTCTTATCTACCCCATTAGTCCACTTGAAGTCTTTTCTATCCCCTCTCATTGTTTTAGTTTAGGGTCTACAAATACTACTAAATTTTTTGATAAACTTTCTGTAAAAGCTAGCCAAACCATGAAAAGATCTTACCTCAGTAGCACTCCTTGGAGTATGCCATTCAAGGATAGCCTGTACTTTCTCTGGGTCCATTTTTAGACCTTCTGCTAAAACCACAAATCCCAAATACACTAATTCCTTCACAAAACTGCACTTCTTCAAATTAATCAACAATTTCTCATCTCTTAACTTCTCAAACACCATATGAATATGCATCATATGCTCCTCCAATGTCTTACTAAAGATCAAAATATCATCCAGGTAAACAATGACAAACTTACCCAGAAATTATTTTAGAACCTCATTCATGAGCTGCATGAAAGTGCCCAGTGCATTGGTTAGCCTAAAAGGCATGACTAACCACTCATGTAGTCCTTCCTTTGTCTTGAAGGTAGTCTTCCATCCAACTCTTCTAATCTAAATCTGGTGATATCCACTCTTCAGATCTATCTTTGAGAAATACACAGCTCCACTCAAACAATCCATAATATCATCCATTCGTGGCAATGGAAACCTATACTTGATTGTGATATTATTTATAGCCCTAGAATCTATACACATCCTCCATTCTCCATTCATCTTTGGTGCTAACACAACTGGTATAGCACATGGACTCAAGCTCTCCTGAATCAACCCCTTCTCTAACAATTCATGTACTTGTTTGTTCAACTCTTCACTTTCTGCTGGTGTCATTCTATGTGCTGCCTTATTTGGAAAATTGGCTCCTAGAATCAAGTCCATCTGATGACTAATCTCCCTTACTAGTGGTAATCCATCAGGTACATTATCAGATACAATATCTTGAAACTCATTCAACAAATCTTCAACTTCTATGGGTACATCTACTTTCTCTTTACTAGCTTTTGGAATTAAAGAAAAACACACATTCTCATGCCTCATACCATCTAGGAACTTTCTTCCATCAACAAAAGTTATTGTTGCATTACTGGATACCTTTTCTTTAGTCTCCTTCAATGGCTTTAGCTTATGTTGTAGTCCATCCTTTGTTAGGGAATAGGTATTTGCATGACCATCATGTACAACATGCCTATCAAATAGCCATGGTCTACCTATCAACATATGACATGTATCTATAGGTATGATATCACATAGTACCTCATCATGGTGCCTGCCAATATTGAACTTTATTAGGTACTATTCATTGACCATGACCTTGTGGTCATCCTACACCCAGGCAATCTGATATGGATGTTGGTTTTTCTCTCTCTTGAGCTTCAACTTTGTCACCATTTCTTCAGATGCCAAATTGTCAGTGCTTCTGCTATCAATAATCACATCATAAAATTTACCTTCACACTTGCACTTGGTGCAAAATAGGCTTCTTCTCCTCTTTCAGCATCTTTAGAATGTGATGATCTAGCATCTTCATCTACATGTGCAACTCTAGCCTAGCCTTCAGTTCTCCTATCTATCCTTCCTTGGCATTGAGGACATTCAAAGGCCCTATGACCTTCTTCTCCACAATGAAAACATGTTCCATGGAAGCCTCCTCTTCTGGATCCTTGTCCTCTTCATCTTCCTCTCTAATTTCTATTATTTTGATCTTGGAAATAGTTGGAATTATTTCCTCGCTAATTCTAACTGCTACTTGCCTCATCCTTCTTTTTCGGGTCTTTATTTTGGCCTCCATAAGACCGTCCACCAGATCTTCCACCATGACCTCTTCCACTTTGTCTTCTTTCAAATTTCTTGTATAGATTTTTGTCTACTTTTGGGGAAAACTGGTATGCCTCTTCAATACTATTCATTCAAACCAAATTCAACTCCTCCTAAATGCTTGGCCTCAACCCATTAAGATAATGGGAAACTTTCTCCTTATCAACTTCCACATGGCCTGTTCTAATGGGGATTCGATAGAATTCCTTTGTATACTCCTAAATAGATCTTCCTTCTTGCTTCAAACCTTGCATTTTATTTAGTAGGTCAAGCTTGTAATCAATAGGAATGAAATATCACTTTAATTTATCCACCATCTGATCCCATCTTGTGATTTTATCCTTTCTTCTTCTATTTTGCTCCAACTGAATCTCTTGCCACCACATCTTCGGATGACCCTTTAGTCTAGCCTTCACAAATTTGACCATATTAGGATCCTCAATATCTTCATACTTAAAATATTCTTCACATTCATTGATCCAGTCAATCTATTCTTCTAGGTTAAGATTTCCAAAAAATGTCAAAACCTCAATCTTACGTCTCTTCCTAATTTTCAAAATGGCTCGAAAAAGTATTTCTTCTTCTTGATTCAAAACTTTGACTTCTCCTTCCTAATTAGAATTTCCTTCTCCTTCAGCTTCATCCTCGCTTTCCTCTCTGACATTAAGTTTCATTCCTCTATGAATCTCTTCTTGCAATACTCACACTTGTCTCTATAGTGCCCTAACCTTAGGTGTTACAATACTAGCTCTTCTACCACGTTCCCTTTAGGGAGGCATTTTCATGCTACTTGCTAAAACCCTAAACCACATTCTTAGTGCAAACTGCCTTACAATCAGCAATTTGTTTACATGCTTAGTAACTCTTACTCTAATACCACTTGAAAAAGGGTGCTCCCCTTAATACCATGAACACATAACAAAAATAGAGAAACAACAACAATTTGCAAGAACAGAAAATAGGCTTCTTATTATCTCCACAAATGTGGAATTACAAACTTTCAGAATTACAATATACAAAGCCACATGGGCATTCCCCTTACAATATTCTATAGGACAAAGCCTCGAATCATTACCCAAATCTACCCAAAACTACCCTGAACTACCTAAGACAACACTACAACCTTCCTTATATATGCAATTTTCCACCACCTGGGAAGGTTCTAGAATTTTCGCCAATAGGGCCAACCAAACTTAGAATTATTTTATTTTACAATTTATTACATTAAATTTGGCTCAAAATAACTTTTGAAACCCAAATTAAATTTTTGAAGGAAAATCATTTTCTGCCATTTCAGGTGACCCAACTTCTGGAGACCATAAGTCATCACCAGTTGACCCGATTGACTATTATGACCCCATTTTGGAAAGGGCACGAAGTGCTCTACAATGCCTAACTTGTGCAAGCTTTAGTTAGCTGAATTTTTGACCTCATCTGGGGCCTCTAAACCTTTCAAAATTGAGTTCAAAGTTTCTGTACCCTGCTGCCAATATCAAAAATCTTCAATATCTACAAAGCTAGACTTGATCTATCAATGAAACTTTATTGGCAGGCTAGTATGACCAAAATGAACCTCCAGGGAAGAAAATAGACCATTCTAAGCATGAATGGAAAACTTACTAAAAATATTAACTTTCCAAAAATAGCAACTCCACACAAGATAGCCCTTATTGAAAAGAAACCAAAAAAGCCCTTATTGAAAAGAAACCATTCTGAGCATGAACGGAAAGCTTGATCTTAGAAAATTGAGTTTGAATTTGTCCCCTTTTCTTATTTCCACTAAAAAAAAGTGATCCAATTGGCCAAAGATTATCCTATGAAACAAGAAAAATTGAAGACATCTCAGAAGGTCTAGAGGAATGAGGAGGCTATTTTTTAGTGTAAAGAGGATGAAAATCAAGTGGAAGCCACAAGTACTAAGGGGGAATCCAATAGCAATAATAATGCTTTATAGGTCGAGGCTAATCATTTGAAGGGTAATGAGGAAGAGAATAATCCTATGGATATTGATTTTGATTTAATGAACAAAATTATAATTGGTTAGAAGGTGGTGTCCCAAGGTTTTTCTGGTGATCCTATTGAGGAAACCAAAGGGTTGTCCTATGTGGTTCCCTGGCTATGTAAGTTATTTGGAGGGTTGAGAATTAATTTAATGGTAAATCTATTAGAGAATCAAGTGATTCTCTAGCATCATCTCTTGAGGAGGAGATGCATAACTTATGAAGTAATCATTCTGATGTAGGAAGTGATGATACAACAACAGATAAGGACAATATGACTAATGTTGATTTTTGTTTTCTTTCAAATCTTGGAGGGGGATAATGATGCTCCTTCTACTATGGTTAAATCAAGGAGTAGACAAAAGAATATCCATTCTACACAAGTGGTTAATACTAGGATTAGAATTAAGGTAGATCATTGGGCTACTTCTAAAGGGGTTTGTCAACCCTATCTTTTGTAGACTCGAGACAAGATGAGTAAAGATGAGGTGGTTGATGGTTTGCAAAAATATCTTTAGGAGATAGGCCTTTTTGGCCCTCCTCATCTTTTGAGAAGAAGATTATCTCATGGAATATTAGGGGGTTGAGTCACCCCCATAAGCATGCTCTATTATGTAATTTTATAAGAGAGCATAAACTAGATATTTGTCTCATTTAGGAAACTAAAATTCCTAAAACCAAGATATCTAAGTTAAAATTGGCAACTTTTAAAGATGCTAGGGTGTTCACTCAAATGGAGCTTTGGGTGGTTGTGCAACCTTTTAAAACTTAAGACTGGTTAAATGTACCAATATCTCTTCTTCTCCCAATCATATAGGCACTAAGTTTAATGATTAAAGTAATGGTTCTTGTTGGGAGGTTTCAATATTTATGCTTCAAATAATAAATTTTCTATAAGAGTCCTTTAGTATTCCTTATCCACCTACATACCTCAAATTGGTAATGATAGATGGTTAGTTATGGGAGATTTATATAATCTTCTTTTTAGCAATAAAAAGAAAAGTGGTGCTCGTATTGTGGTGAATAGTAGTCAAGATTATGCTAATTTTATTAATATCTAGGGACTATTAGATATGGGCTTTCATAGAGATAGTTTTAATTGGTCCAAATAGAAGAGTTTGAGAGGATACAATTCAAGTTAGACTAGATAGGGCTTTGGTTTCCCCAAAATAGTTAAATCACTATATATGCATACTTTTAGTTCTTTATCATATATTGGATAGAATAACTTCCCTGTTTAATTTTTTGTTGATAAGGGATGTCAAAAAAAAAAAATTCCCTTCAGATTTAAAAAAATGTGGACTTTGAGTCCTGATTTGTAGACCAATATTAAAGAATGGTGGGATTTTGACATTTAGGGGACTCTTATTTACCATGTGGCTGAGAATATTTCCTCTATTAAGTCAAATATTCAGAGATGGAATAAGTCCTCTTTTGGCCATAATTTTTTAACAAGGGGAATCTTACGAGTTAGACAATTTCTAGGCTCAAATTTAGTCACGAGGTGTGCAAGTGAATCTTGTTATACAAGAATTCTTGATTCTTTCTATGCTACATGTTACCATTTCCAAAGAAGAGGAATTATTGAAAGAAAGGTCAAGGTCCATTTTTCTTAAGAATGGAGATCAGAATCAAAATTATTTAATATGTCAACTCTAAAACATAGGGCTACAAATAGAGTCCATTCTATTAATTTTAATGAAAGGGAGTATTAGAAGGCTGAAGATTTTATGTAGGTTGTGATGGATTTAATTTCCTTAGTTTTATCCAATGATGAGATCCTAGACTCTAAGGAAATGTAGGAGCTTCTTTGGGAGATCCCTTCCTTAATAACACTGGAAATGAATTATGTTCTTTCCAAAATTCCTTCTCATAAATA
>BSBK01006524.1:795000-950000 GCA_027943335.1 Chamaecyparis obtusa
TAACTCAAAGGTATAAAAAGTACAACAAGGTATAACATACTCTACTAGAGGAAAATAGAACACGTAGGAAACCTAAGATGCATAGAGGAACTGTCATCACACAAGCCAACTCTAGGGTTATCCTGGTAGTCCCTTTAGACCCCAGTGCCCTAGTGCCTCTATGTGGATATAGTAACCTCTCATGTAGACAAGGTACTACCTATGCCATATCCAGTCCATAAAGGTGGCAAGCATCATCTCAACTCCCATCCTAGTCAAAATCAATCAGAAACTCAGGCATGGGCGAGGCACACAATATCTTATTAGGTTCATTTTAAACTCTCAATGTTTATTAATTATCACTTATTAAATTACTTATAATTGGATCTCCTAGAAGCCACTTCCTGATATACACTTAGATGATCTACCCTAGGGTTTCACATGAACAATATGATCTCTGAGTTAACACAACTCTTGAATCTCTACAACTAGATTCAACATGCAAGACAAGAAACCACTAGGATCAAATCCCACCTAGGGGTAGAACATCTCATGCAAACTAACTATGCATGCATGGAAAACCACATGGCAAAAAGATAATAAAAAACCCCACCTCTAGATTAAACCCCAAAAGATAACTACAACCCCTAAAATTCATTCCAAATCAAAAAGACCAAGGGCATCAAAAGTCTTCACGTTAAACCATGAACGCTAAAGATAACATCACTTAATTCACTCAGGAATAAATAATCCAGTAATTAACAAAAGATCCTTTTAATCTTACACTTTAATCAAACACAATTAATCAAAAGCATGATGCATCTCATCTAGCTTAAAAACATCTCTAAAAACACAATAATTCAATTAGATTTATAACTAAATAGAAAAATAAATTACTATCCCAATTTAATATAATCAACGTTTAACCCTAAACCCATATCAACAACTTTCCTTATAATAATCATTTCTAAATAAGAAAGAAAATTAAATTGCAATTAGTTTATACTAATTTCCTTCAATATAAACTTAAACACCTAACTCAAGTATAACAAAACTAATTCTTATAAAAGAATTAATATTAAAATTAATTAACATTAACTAACTTATCAAACAAAATTTAATTAAATAATAAAAATAAAAATAAAAATTAAATAACAAATATTAAAACCAAACTAAATAACAAATAAAAAAATTAACATAACATATATATTAAGTTTTTGAATTTTAAAATAAACAAAGAATAAAGAAAATCGGGGGGTCCCGTGGTCTCGCATCTCTTGTACTCTATCTGCAGCCTGCTGGTGTGATAGTACCAGTCGGTACTACCGCATGACAGCCCCCTCAGGGACTGTCATGCATCAATACCACTAGGTACTATGCACAGCAGTAAACCGAGGGCCCGCCAAGGTAAGGGGGGGTATTCTTAATCCCCAATAAAATTTGTTTTAATAAAAAAAATTTCCTTTTTAAAAACTTTTCCAATTAACTTTGTTAGATTCTATTTTAATATATATATATATATATATATATATATATATATATATATATATATATATATATATATATATATATATATATATATATATATATATATATATATATTAAAAAGAATCATCTAATATATTTTTAACCAAAACATATTTAGTTAAATTTATGCAAAAACAACTGGTTTTAAATATATATATATACATACCACAAATACGAATATTTCAAACATGAATATTATCTCCAATAACTTCACAGCAAGATCAAAACCCTAATCCACCTGGATTTACAATTGATCTATAACTTTCCTACAAAGATATGAAAATAGAATAACCATAATAAAATTGAAACCTAACTCAAATCAATTATACAAATTCGAGGATGACTAGAACGAAGAAACCAAGCTTTTAGATGAGCTCTCACAAATCTGTCCCAAATCTGTCTCCAAAATTCCTCCTCCAAAACCTATGTCATTGAATAATGGGCAAAACCTACTTAAAGAAATCTCCTTTCACATGCAAAAATACAAACTCAACTCCAAGAGGGCTTTTCATGAAGATGAACTTTAGTTTACAATTTAGTCTCAGTTGAACTGAAGTCTCCTCTTCACTTTGACTTTAGTTGAAAGCACGTAACCAAACTTCAACTTACATCATTAATTCAATTTTATTCAATTATGAATGTGCAACATAATGCATTTAATTAATTAATAATTAGAACATTTAGTTAACATAAATAACACATGCCAAAATAACTGTCAATTTAATAAATATATTTTAATTAAACAAAGTTTAAATTTCATGATTAAATATTTCAAAAGTGAAGATATTTAGTTAATTCACATTAATTAAATATTTCAACCACACTAAAATTAGCATATAATTAATTCCCAATTAATTAATGCATCAACTATATAATTAAAATAATAATTAAACCAAATAAATATATATTTTTTAATTACCATTTAAATACTATGCCACAACTAAAAATAGAATGATCTAAAAATAGAAATCACACCAAACGCCACAATTCAAAGAATCAAAAATACCTAAGGACCCACATTCAAACTCAAGACATAGGTATAAACTCTTGCCAATTGGACGAGTTTAGGAGGGTGGAAACACAAAATCTTGTCCCTTACTTTAGGACAATAATTGGCTTAGGTTAGGATTTGGAACTGAATATTATCTCCCCTCTTTTACCATTGAGATTAGCAATAGGGCACGCTCATCCTGACAATTCAGGGAAGTTGATGCCCAGTACCTGCAAACTTGCATAAGAGACAAGCATGTGCATATATATAGAGATATAATAGACAATGACGGGGATCGACCGATCATGTGGATCTCACAAGAAAGTAACTACGACTCTGTCCCTCAACCACATCAAGCACGTCAAATAGAAATGTAAAACAAACACATCAACCATACACATGCAAGTATGGGGTCAGTAATATTATACGCCTCAATGATTTCCTAACATATAATCTATCATCCTAAAGTAATCATAAATTTTATAAAAATAGACTAGGGGCGAGGTACTACACTTGAATTCTTTTTGAAAGTAATATATTTACTATGGCTAATATAGAAAACTAAAATAACCAGTCTAACTTCCAAATCTTAAATATTACAAATTAATTGAACATGAAGGAAAAATGTATAGAGAAAAATTTTCTCAACCAAGTACACCTGGTAACAGTCTTTAGGAACTTTCAACTTTATCCTTAACCTTCAACTGAAATTGCTTCTTCAAGCCAAGAACCAAAACCTGCAACACAAGACTTTTTCACATGGCCATGGAGGCTCACCTCCCAGCCTAGGCCATTACATGGCCACCCCCAAGCTTGGGGAAACAAGTATAGGAGAGGATACACTCATACAACACAAAACACAAACATTAACACAAATTTGGAACATAGATTTTTCACATATTACTCCCTTCCCAAGCCTGCACAAAGGACTCTTAGATAGAATCCATATAATGGGTGAAGGTGGAATCTTCCCTTATGGAGACACCTAACTTATAACAAACAATATTTCAGCATAGTAAACAAGCCTTCACAAGGCACTTCCAACCCAACATCTCAATCCAAGAGCATCACAATTCTCTTATGGCCCCCAAAAGAAACATAAGTATGTTCTCATGGTCCCCATACAACCATGCACTCAAACATAAGGAAATCCCAACTTAGGCCCTTCACCCAAAGTTCTCCTCTAATCCTCCCAAGGATGAGGAGTGAACTTGCACACCCATAACATGAACAATTTAAAAAAGACAACAAGATTGATACAAAATCTCAAAAATGAAAACAAACAATAAAAGGTTTACCCATAGTAAAATAGATTACAATTTTCACATAATTATTTTCTTTCAAGCATGTTCAAATAAACACAAGATGGAAAACCACCAACCTCCTTCTAAGACAAGGCTGAATTGAGAGTTGAAGATGAGCTTCCCTTGTCTCCAAGCTTGCTATCCTTCTCAAGCTACTAGACCAAAACTCTCTAGATCTCCTCTTACTCTCTCTCAAACTAGCATGCACAAGAATGAACTAGTGTGTGGTTCCTAAGTCTTTCTCCCCTTAAGTCTTTCAAAAACCTTCTCTCATCTCCCTTCCCAAAACTATTAAGTTTCTAGATATAAGACAATATGACACTTTCCCTTACCTAAGGTTTGGAATGAATTTCAACACATGAAAATGAGAGACATCCTAGATAGCATTTCTATTTTCGTGCATATAAAAAATGGCCCATAAAAAGAGATAAAATGGTGACCTAGGAAGGTGAAAATAGAAGAAATAAGCACCTTAACCCAAGTACTAGCCTTGGGACACCAAAATTCAACCTAAACCACACCCTAGGACTCCACAAAACCTCTCAAAAATCTCAATTAATCATGCATCCCAAAATAGAGTATTGGTTTCATCAATTCTTGGTCCCTTAAACCACCTACCTAGCTTAGGAATGCTCAAGACTAACTAAGGAGAGGGTGGGGTCCATACTCCACTCAACATGTCACTTCATCAACATGGTGTCAAGTGACACCTCACTAAAAAACACATCACAAACACATTTGGCATGCCTTGTGGGAAAATACATTTATGCATTTTCACAAAATAAAAATTTACTTATAAACATATATTTCAAACATTGTCAACCGCATACACACAGGCATCATGTTTACAAAAGAAATCATGATTTGATAAGGTCATTCTCTTGTAGAGTCGACCTTGGTTTCCAACTAATTGCACTTAGATCCTATCTCGTTTCCCTGACTTACAACCATTACCATGTTCCTGCACACTCCAATTTGATGTCATTACATTATAAAATCTTGCATTAATAATCATTTCAAAAATAGACTGTTAACATCTAAACTTGACAAATACATATATATCTACATTCATAAAACATTATGTATTCCACATAAGCATGTAATCCTAAACTTATCATAGAACCTTGATTTCACCAATATTCATTATATTGAAAGATGACATAACAATGCAAAGTGCAGAATTCATACATCATAGATAATCATGGAATCAAAATGAGCATATATAAAAGTACAACTAACATGATCATCATAAGAATCTATAACAACTATCTCATAAGGTCCAATGATACCATATGTAATCCAAAATAGATCAAATTTCTATACTCAAGGTATTCATCCTAATGAATCAAATGTCAAAATGAAAGTCGAACTAGGATGGGTCAGGATAGGACCTTACATCCTCCCCCCTAGGCATGAACTTCCTCTTGGAGTTCATCAAAAAGATGGGGGTACTAATCTCTCATCTATATTGTGTTCTCCCATGAAACTATGACCTCATCATAACAATCCCACTAGACCCTAACTTGGTCCAACTCTCAACCTCGAAGGGCCAAGGTCTTGCAAGCTAGAATATGTATTGGCTCCAAAGCCAGCTGTCCATTTGACTCCACCTGTAAAGTATCCCAATTAATAATATGAGACTCATCATATATATACTTCCTCAAAATAGACACATGAAAGACATCATGGATGCATGATAGGCTAGGTGGAAAAGCTAAATGGTATGCTACTGGGCCTATCCTCTCCAAAATCTCAAAAGGTCTGACAAAGCGAGGAGCCAGCTTAGAACCCTTTCCAAAATAGATTGGGCTATTATGTGGCTGTACTCTCAAAAAGACTCTGTCACCTATCATATACTCTCTATCAACCCTACTAGCATCTGCATACGTCTTCTATCAATCTTAGGCCTCTCTAAGACATTGTCTGATTAGATCTACCTACTACTCCATCTGTCTGACCAACTCTAGACCAATGGAAACTCTGTCCTCTATCCTATCCTAGCTCAATAGTGTCCTGCAAGATCTACCATATAAGGCCTAATATGGAGACATACCCAAAGATAAATGATGCCCATTATTATAGGAAAACTCTACTAAATGTAGGTACTCCTCCCACCTAACCTGATGATCCATCACATACATGCGTAACATGTTCTCTAATACCTGATTAACCCTCTCAGTCTAACCATCCATCTTTGGGTGATATGCTGTGCTAAAATTGAGCCTGGTGCCCAAAGCAGTCTATAGCTCTCTCCAAAAGGATGAAATAAAGAGTGAGTCCCTATCTGATATGATCATTTTTTGAATGCCATGAAGTCTAACATTATCCCTCAGAAATACCTGTACCACTATAGGTGTTGTAAAAGTGGTACATATGGGTGAGAAGTGGGATACCTTAGTCAACCTATCCACCATCACCATAATGGTATCATGGCGATGAGATGACATAGGAAGACCAACTATAAAATCCATAGATATAATGTCTCACTTCCACTCTGGAATCTCATGAGACTGCAGAAGTCCACTTGGATGACGGTGCTCCACCTTAACCCACTAACACTCTAAACATCTAGCCACTATCTTAGCAATGTGTGTCCTCAAACCCAGCCAATGATAAAGCTGTCTCAAATCTGCATGTAACTTCTTAGCTCTAGGGTGTGCTACATAAGGAGCTCTATGAGCCTAAAGGATGATGAAATCCTACAACCCATCGAAAGAAGGTACATAAATGCATCCTCTATGATGAAGAAGGCCATCAGACTCTAGAGTATAATTTGTGAACTTCCCCTCTAGGGGTCTCTAATCTTGAACCATCTATCTAACCTCTGAATAGAAGGTATCCTCCTATAAGTGCTGTAGTATGTTCCCTCTCAAATCTATACAAGTAGTCATAGCTGAGAGCTCATGATGTCTCCTACTCAAGGCATCTGCTACCACATTCTCCTTACCCTTGATGTAGTGAACTTCAAAGTCATACTCACATAGGAACTCCATCCATCTCCTCTATCTAGCATTGAGGTTTGGCTATGTGAATATGTACTAGAGACTTTGATGATCTGAATGAAGCTCAAAATTGTGGCCCAGTAAGAAATTTTTCCATCTCATCAAAGCATGCACTACTACTGCTAGCTCTAGGTCATGGGTAGAATAATTAAGCTCATGAGTCTTGAGCTTCCTAGACTCATAGGTAATAGCCCAACCATCCTACATCAGTACTACCCTAATCCCATCTAAAAATGCATCTGTGCATACCACAAAATCTGCTGAAGGATTAGGTACTACAAGTATAGGTGCACTAGTAAGTGCTCTCTTGAGCTCCTAAAAATCTCTCTCACACCTCTTTGTCCACTCAAACTTCTTCCCTTTCCTCTAAAGGGAAGTGATGGGATGTGCCACTCTAGAAAAACCCTCAACAAATCATTTGTAATAGCCTACAAGGCCCATGAAGCTCCTAACCTCTATCACACTAGTAGGTGTTAGCCAATCCATAATCACCCTAATCTTACATGGGTCAATTGAGATCCCATCTCCTGATATCACATGGCCTAAGTAGTGAACCTCTATCCTAAAGAATTCACACTTTAGCAAGCTGTCATACAACTGATTATCTCTCAAGCACTGCAAGACCTATCTCAAATGCTCCTCATGCTCATGCTCCTCTCAGGAGTATAGAAGTATGTCATCCAAAAATATCACCACAAATCTATCTAGGAATGAATGAAATACTCCATTCATGAGACTCATGAATATGACTGGAGCATTTGAGAGTCCAAAAGGTACCATAGTGAATTCATAGTGTCCATATCATGTGCGGAAAATAGTCTTGTGGATGTCACTATCCATGATCCTTAGTTGGTGATATCCTGACTTCAAGTCTATCTTTGAGAAAAATCAAGCTCCCTAAAGCTGATCAAATAAATCATCAATCCTAGGAAGTGGATACCGATTCTTGATGGTCACCTTGTTCAACTATTGGTAATCTATGCACAACCTAAGAGATCTATCCTTCTTCTTAATGAAGATGACGGGTGCACCCCATGGAGATACACTAGGATGAATGTGCCCTTTTTCCAAGAGCTCCTCTAGATGAATCTTGAGCTTTCTAAGCTCATGTGTGGTCATCCTATAGGGTGCCCTAGAAATGAGCTCTACTCCTGGCATGAGATCAATATGAAAGTCCACAGCTCTAGGTGGCAGTATACCAGGTAACTGTGAAGAAAATACATTTGCAAACTCCTGAAGGATAGGGTGGTCATCAAGAGAAGTGTCCTTCTCTACCTCCTCCTCTCTTTCACTGATGGTGATAGCATATAACTAACATCCCTTCTACATGCACCACTTAAGTTGCATAGCAGAAATCATATGAAGGGATACAAGTCTTTGAACTCCTATAATAATTGAGGTCACCCCATCATCATCTAAACACTCTACTATCTTTTGTCTCCAGTCCACCTTGGCTTTGTGAGAATAGAGCCAATCCATACTGAGAACAACATCATATGATCTAAGTGGTGTGACATGAAGTTCAACTGAGGTGATAAAGTCCCTAATCTACAACTAGTAACCCCTCACCATGGAACTAACAAATACCCTAGCACCTAAGGCTAACTCAACCTCCCAACTACCATCCTATCTAGCTACCACTAGCCTGCATCGCTCCACTATATAAGGTGAAATGAAAGAGTTGGTCGCTCCTGAATCAAATAGGATAGAAACACTACTACCTCCAATCATGCCTGTAGCCTCAATGATGGTGGCCTAGTGCTTAGCCTAGCGGTTATCAACTACTCCAAAAACTCTATGTGCTCTGCCCATGTCTCCTACAATAGGCTCAGAAGCTGCTGCTCTCTGGCTACTGGTTGAATAGCCTATAGGATAATCCCTAGCTATGTGCCCCATGAAACCACATGTGTAGCATGGTCCTCTAGCCTACAACTGTATACCCTAAGGCCTAGACTACTGTTGTCCTGCTATAGTATTAGAGCCACTAAATCCACCTCTGGAAGCCTAGGACTATCCCCTCTGGTCTCATTGGGATCCCTGTGAGTGCCACCACTTGGGCTTAGAGCCCTACTATCCTTGAGAAGATCTCTATCTCTAGTTCTATAGAGACTGCTATGGATTTTGTTGTTGCTAAGGTGCCCTAGATGATCTTGATGAGTTCTTCTAGTTTCCCTTCCAATGGGACTTCTGAAAACCAAATGACTGAGATGTGGCATTCTGGTTTTGTGATCGGTCCTAGGCATCATGAGATCTATTATGGATCTCCTCAGCTAGCATGGCCCTCTCCACTATATCATGTAGATCTCTTGTGGGTACCAAATGCACTCTATTAGCTATAGCATAGTTCAACCCCTTGATAAAGCAGTTGACTTGGAGTTTCTCAACCTTCATGTAGTCCACATAAGGAAGGATCTCGAGAAACTTATTCTTGTACTAGGCTATTGACATGCCTCTCTACTATAGGTCATGAAACTCATTGATGTGATGCTATCTAAAATGCTCCAACATATATTGGGCTCAAAATATCTCCAAAAAGATCTCCCATCACTACTACATTTGGGCCAAATTTCGACAGAGGTTTCCGATGGGTAACTTTTTCTTACAAATTTGGTGTTTTTTTTTTGTAATAGGTCTCAATGATGTCGGTATTCTGATGGGTGTTTAAATGACAATTAGAATTCTAATAGATTCAGGGTATACATTCAAAAAAAGAGTGAAACAACCTCATCATTTTTATTTCAATTGGAGAGCGGGAGACTAGGAGCGACAGCTAAGCATGGGAGAAGGTATGTGATTTCTTCATCTTTCGAGCCTCTTGCATCATATTTGAATGCATTTCATTTTATTGTTGAGGGATTTTCTCTCTAAAATGACTGCATTCTACTAGTTTCATGCCCTAGCCAGTGCTTTATCTCTATTATTTGATGTTATTGGTGCTTGTGCTCAAGGATATCGATTCACTATATTCAAATGTTTGGATTCATGTTTGTTGATATTACTGGCATATGTGTTTAATGATGCCATTGTATATTTTTGTCACTGAAATGATCACATTCTACTGGTGTCGTACCCTAGCCCATGCTTTAACTCCATTATTTGATGTTATTGGTGCTTGTGCTCAAGGATATCCATTTTTTTGAAATGTTGACTATGGTTATCAAATGGACAGCCTATGAGCTTCTAGCTAGGTTCCATTTGTATTGATAGCTTAGGGCATCAAATGTATTGTATCATTGATAGTTGAGACTTTGTTAAAAGGAAATAGGACAAAGAATGATTTTTATTTAGTTTCTCTATTTTGATCCCTAAGTGGCTTACAACCTGAGAGAAGTATATGCATATTTACGGATCTAGTTGCAGGACACATAGCAACTGATAATTCACAAGAAATCCATGCATCCAATTTGACTAGAAATTAATATAAAGAACTAGGGTCCTCCAATGGGCCAATCATCCGGACCTTGACTATCCCCTCAACTAGTGACCCTTCAAAACCGGGTTATCATGCAATTAGTGAGTGATTCTTCATTCTCCTGGTCTGCCCTGCATCCAAACATATTGGAAATACACAATACATTGATAACAAGTCTTATATCCATAAGTGGGAAAAAGTAAAAGTTTGTGAAATATTGATTCACCCCCCCCTCTTAGTATTTCCTATTTTTAATAGCTAGGAGCACTACATCAAATATGCT
This sequence comes from Chamaecyparis obtusa, assembly GCA_027943335.1. NCBI lineage: Eukaryota > Viridiplantae > Streptophyta > Pinopsida > Cupressales > Cupressaceae > Chamaecyparis > Chamaecyparis obtusa. Next base: position 805,499 of record BSBK01006524.1, read on the forward strand.
ACAATAGAATAATTGACAAATTGATGCAAAAAATTGTCACACTTTAGGACTATCCTAGAGCTATGAAGAAGAAGCAAAGACAACAAATTAGTCATAAACAAGATGACAGAGGGAGAAATGGTGAGCTGCACAGATATATCTACATCTATTGGATGTAAGAATTAGTTATTTCTTTGGCATTTTTGTCAAAGAGGGAGATTGAACTAAAATGATACTATAACACATGAACTAAAGAGTAGGGATGATGAATAGAAATGAAAGATCAGGATAGAGGGAGATCTATATACTTCTAACGGTCACAGAAGTGAGATTTATAGATTTTGAATTAGAATGAAGCTAAGGATATTATAAATTTTCTCTGATGGACAAATAAGTTTTTGGATTGGTTGGTAATCCATGTGTTATTCAAGTGATATCATATGGTTTTGCTATCAATGCCAAAGAGGGAGATTGTTGGAAACTACAATTGAAACAATTGTTGTAGTGTCATTGATGTCAAACCTTAACTGGTAAGACTGTTGCTACTTAGAAAAGTACTATATCTATTGTGAGAAGGGAAAGAAAGGATGGTAACAATAGCACCTAGGGAGAGGTTGAGTTATCTTGATACTACAAAGTGTACTTGACTATGTTGTACAATGATGGGACAGTGTATTGTTTATCTTAGTAAGATTAAAGACTAAACTAGTAGGCTTAGCCGAGTAAAAATGAAGAAGTCATGTTTAAGCTAAGTTATGTTAGTGTCAATGTCAACCAAGTCAGTATATGCTAAGCAAAAATCTAGTGTCGATCAAGTATCATTAATTTGCTGAGGAAGACAATATATGCCAAGGAAATAGTTTTAGTAGTGATCAAGTGTTTTACATGAGGACCAAGTGGATGATCACAATATTGACCGAGCATCAGCATTTTTATATTTGAAGAGAATTCAGATTTGGAGCCAACATTGTTGAATTCTTGGATTACGTAAATCATGTTGACTTTATTTATTGATTATATGGAAGCATTTAATGCTTTGTAAAATGTTTTATTGTAAATCTTTTTGAGATTTGAGATGATTCTAGAAGAGGAGATGAAGAACATGAAGTGGGTAGATTCAATGAATTTGACCTAACCCTAAGATCTACGAAGGAGATTAAGTGGCAAAAGAAAAGTTAACCTAACAGAGGAAAGTATTAAGGGAACTGAAGCATTAGGTATGTGAATGCATGGATGAAGTAGATACTGGAAGAACAGTAAGTTTTATTTACTGTATAAGCAAAAAGGCTGAAGGAGAAGTGTAGTGATTGCTTGAAGAAAATTTTTGAGAAGATTAGAGATGGAGATGGAAAAGTTTCAAAGTCATTAAACCATCATTTGTGTATGGAATTAGATCTAATATTTGCAAAGTGAGTTGTATTTTTTTTAGATCAATACTGCTGCTACTTACTAACCATTGTAATAGTCAAAATCCTTTTAATAGAGGTTGACCTAACAATCATATGTTAAATCCTTTCAACAAGGTTGCATTCTAATGGAGTGTATGTAAGTCCTTTGACCAGGCTCACTTTTAACGGGGTGATTGCAATCCTTTAATTGGGTCACACCTGATAGTGTGTATTGTAAGCTTTGACAGGGTTGGCTTTTAACTGAGCTCACTTCAGAAGAGTGAAAATAATAGTAGCATGTTACAAAGTGGTTTTTCCCATATTGGGTTTCCACTATAAATCTCGATGTCAATACTTGTGTGAATATTTTGGTTTGAACATTTATATGCTTTACAAGTTAGTTATAGCTGGGTAGTGGACTGTAGTGTTATATGTTTCTATTATTGAATTAGTGGTGACTGAGTTTTTTTCGGTTGCTTGATCTGATCTAAGTAAAAGTTTTTGAAGTTATTTTATACATCAAGACCTGAGAACAATTGATTCACCCCCCCCCCTCTTTGTTGTTCTAAATCATATTAATATTTTCTCCCCCTAATCCTATTCACTATCATTGACACTCATATGAAATTTAAACCTAGTTTAACAGGGACATGTCACCAATAGCAACTTGTGCCTCAAGTTTTGGGCTTAAATTTTAGCTAGATCCCTATGGCAAGGTCTTCTTCTAAGATTTTAAATAATGTTCACTGGGTGATGGAAGAAAAATTAAGTTTTTGGATTATTGATGAATAAGAGATACTCCTCTTTATTTGGTCCCTTAGGATACCTATTTGAAATATATTTATTTTAGGAGATTTGGTTGTTTGGTGGTGGATTATATTGAAAATATTTCTTTGATTAACTTGAGAGATGTGGGTCTCTAACTTGAACCTCTTCATAATATTCTTTTTTTTGGTGCACATATTTAAAGTGTCTTCTAGAGATGATTTGGTTTCAAATTTTTCTTCAAATTGGAATTCTTTATTTCTAGGGTATTTCAATTGCAAATCATAAATATCTTTCCTTGTTCTTTCTATGCATTGGCTTGGAACCCTTTGGTTATTTCTAAAAGTAACATTTTCTTCTATATTCAAGTGAAAAATAAGATATTGACTATTGATAACTTATGTAAAAGAGGAATGAATATCCTTAAACATTTTTATCTTTATACAAAAGATATTGGGAATGTTTTTCATATCCTAATTTGTTGTCCATTTGCTAGGTAAATTTGGTTTTTCATCTTGTCTTTGGTCTTTAAAAATTCTTTGGCCAAGATATGGCTCTAGTGGAAATATCCAAATTCTAATCATACTCTATCTCTTATCTAGCTCCTAATTCTTCCTCACATTGTCTGGGGTCTCTAAAAGGAGATAACTAATCATATATTTTGGGATGGTGAGTTCCCTATGAAAGTTGTGACTAGAAATATTATACTAGCTATAAAGAATAACTTTGTGGTGTTCTATAAAATTTTCTAAGTTGGTAGCCCTCTTCTCAAACCCTCTATTTATGAGTAGGGTATTACTAGAAGAAAAAAGATACAATGTGATATTTCAAACCCTTTGATGAAACAAAAATGTCCTAGAGTTGGAGTAGCGGCCTAGTCAACTCCTCCTTTGGGATGGATTGCAATTATTATTAATGGGGAAACAAAGGGGAATCATGGACCTCCTAGATGTGGGGGAATGAATCACAATCACAAGGATAGGTTTATCTTGGAAGTGGTACCCTCTCATTGGGTATTCATAAAAACCATATTATGCTGAGTTTTATGTGGACTACATTGGTATCAAAATCTCTAAGGATAAGAGAATGAAGAAAATATGGTTAGAAAATAATTTCCTTGACATTTATATTTCATAATTTCTAAAGTCACCCAAAGTTTCTATTATTGAAGATTTTTTTTATGTGCTTAATATTTTCAAGGAGTATTAAATTTCCCATGTCTTATGTGAAGGAAACTATGTGGCTGATAGGTTGGCAATTATTGGTGTTTATTCTCAATATATGATTGATTGGGATATTAGTGACAATCTCCCCAAGATATCCAAATGCTTAGGCATAATGATGTTGGAAAATTTTAATCTATTATTTATTTTGGAAATTACTTTTCTATGTGTTCAAACTGATGTCCTTTTGAGGGATTCATTTATTGTAAACTAGTGAAGAGTTTTGGAGATGATGTTTCTATTTAGTATTTTTAGTTTCCCTAATTTCTAGTTTTTGGGTGCTTGTTCTACTGGTAATATAGGGGTATTCCATAATAGACTAGAGACTATTGTCTATGACAAATCCAAAAAAAATAAAACTATTTAGAGTGAACTTTTGGTGAGAGAACTCAATTTCTATATGGAGAAGCTTCATGGAATGGACACTTAGGCCACACAAGGATTTTTTGAAGGCTAGGAGGGTATACTGAAAGTGTATGGAATTGAATTGGAGATAAGTGAAGAATATATTACAAAGGTTTTGAAAAATATTTTGGAGGGTGGGAAATTTTATAGAATAGGAAGTGTACCAATAAAGAAGTGGAAATCTCCTTTGATCCAAGTGAAAGAGACAAAGTAAAGAAGAATATAGATGAGGATTTTGATATAGCTTCCCTTTAATAATCATGGGAAGATGGTGTAGAGGTAATCATGTGTTATCTCACCATGGATGTAAATTTTTTTAGTACTTTTAGTTATCAATTTGTTATCCTTAGTCATCATTTTAGGCATAAAAAAACATATCCTTTCCTTTTTTCCTATTGTCATCTTTGAATCATAGCTTTCATGGTCATTCTAAAAAATTATCATCCCCTATTCTCCATGAGCATATTATTTTACTTATTATGGATCATACTTTGGTTTTTCATATATAAAGAAAGCCTCCCCATAAAGTAGGTATTAAATTTAAGAAAAACTTGAGGGCACATTATGGTAATACCTACTCTAATCTAGAGAAAGTAGATTTTGATAATGATGAAGTTTTCAATTTGTATAAAAGGAAATTCCCCTCGACCTCTCCCCCCATTCATAAAAATTGGTTAATATGATGATGATGATTCCAAATATACCCCATCATTTGACATTGTCCCTGATTCTATGGACCCTAGGCTAATTGTAAAAGGGAAATGGATAGTGTAAGAATTTTCCCAAGGAAAATAATAAAATGCCAAGATATAGAAGCTCAATAGATAGCACAACAAGAGAGACAAAATCATATGATACTCAAATAATTGGATTCAATGATGATCGATAATCAAATGATAATCAATAAATACAAAGTAGGAGTTTCTAAATATATAGGCAATGTGATAAGACTACATGATAAGGAAATGAAAAGCTATCAACCACACTAGGTGGAATCACATGTCCACCAAAGGTTGATCATCCTCCATTGTACATCAAAGTATGTGCAACATGTAAAATAATGAAAGGATGATAATTTGATAAGAAAACTAAAGGTTCATCTCACACAAAAAGAGGTATGAGATAACAACTATCACCACCTAAAGTAGAGTTTCTCCTAACCATGTACTAAAATAAAATGAAAACTCCTAGGTGTCTCAATGAGAACTAATATGAAAATTCATTATCCTAAGTAAACTTAAGTAAAGTGTAATTAGTGAATATTTAATTACACCAACACCCCCCAATAAGTGCAACTTGGGGTAATGCACTTAAGCTCACAATGCTAGATGAAAATGCATGATGGGTCTCAACTACTAGGCCATGTTAGGTACCCATGTACAATATGCAAGAGCAATGTGATGCAATCTCTCATAAAGAGGAGAAAGAGGGAAAACCTCATGGGAAAAACCTCACCAAAAAAGAGAGATGAAAAAAAAGATGTATGGTTCAATAGAGTAATTAGGGCCCCCCCATTATGAAATATTATATTTCTCTTGATGACTATATATCATGGCTTTATTTTTTACCTTGTTTCAAAATGTCATTTTGTTGTTTGGTTTTGTAGAATGCTTTGTGATTGAGAGATGCATATCCTTATTTGTTTGTAGGCTTACAAGAGTAATCCTAATTTTAGGGGAGGTGGATGTAATACCACTCCCATGACTTTTTTAGTTTATATGGCTAGAATACTTTAGGCCATTCTTAATATTGATTATTTACATATAATGACGTTTTTTATAGTTATAGCTTTATTATACCCATACTTGTATGTGTATGGTTAGTGTGTATGTTTTACTTTTCTTTTTCATGTGTGTGATGTCATTAAGGATGGTGTTGTAGTTACTTTCTTGTAAGATTTAGAAAATCAATTGATCCCACCATTGTCTGTTATATATTTATACATGTATGTACATGCTCATATTTTATGTAGCATTTTACGTATGATACATCGACTTCCCTGAATTTCCAAGATGAGCATGCCTTATTGCAATATCTCAATGTTAAGAGAGGGGAGATAGCATACAAATCCAATCCCAACCTAAGCCATTTATTATACTAAAATAATGGACAAGTATCTTACTTACCACCCTTTGAATTCATCAAAATGACATCATTCATGAACCGTTCCTTTAAGTTTGATTTTGTACTTTCATTTAGTTAGTTTCCATCTTGTTGAATGTCATGTAGTTTGGTGTGGTGTTGGTGTTAAAATGGTTTAAAAAATTAATTAAGATTAATTAAATAAAATTAAATAATTATACCTTCTGATACATTAAAATATTAAATATAAGTTTGATTAATTAATTATAATTGATTAATTACCTATATTTAATGAATAATTAAATTATAGTCAAAATAATAATTGAAGAATTTAATATTATTATTTTTTAACAAAGGTGGCAATGCCACTTGATATATTTTTATTAATAATATATTATTTTTACAATTGGTTCAAAAAGGAGCTCCCAAAGAAAAGAACCAGAAAAAAAAAACTATGTTCATAACCCCGCAACATAGAAGAAGAGGAAGAAGATAACAGTGAGAGGTATAGAAAGATAGATCCCCCTTTCACAACCTTTTCTGGTTACATTGGAAAATCATGAAAATTCATCATGTCCCTAAAAACTAAGTACACTTCTAGCCATTTGGGCAAATTAGATGAGAGCCCACAAGCATTTAGATAGATATATTATCTAAAATCAAAATGATTTACATGAATCTGCAAGAGTGAAAAAAGTCCCACAAAAAGGTATTGTGTTCATGTCATCCAGTTTGGAGGGGAGATCTTGAAGTATTCTTGAGATATCTGCAAAAGAATAAGAACAACCAAAAACCCACAAAACCACAAAATTTACAGCATAAAAACTTAGTCTTCCATAAATCTTGTAGAAGCTTCACCAGTACCTAGCATAAGGTTTAGATCAGGAATAGGATGGACAGAGGCTGAAATGGGATGTAAAGGAGCAATTGGAGGGGTAGAATCTTGCTCTAAGAGATCTAGGAGAGAAAAAAAACTTGATGAATACCGTTAACATAGTCTTTGGTCAAGAAACCACCAAATTATTCTAGAGAGGCTTTCATAGGAAGAAAATACTGATGTTCAAGAGCTTTCTTAATGCTTTCAAGGACCATGTAGATCTCGTGATTACTCAGCATGACATGATGGTGAAAAAGACCACCGATAAGAGAATTTACTTATTATTATTAAACAAAAAGTTGATATTTAAATGCATAAAAGAAATTAAGTGATATATGATTGGAGTTGGATATCATTATTAATTAAAATTAATCATGCACTTTTGAATGCCTAAAGTATGATAAAAATAATGTTGAATGCAAATAAAGAGTTCACTAGTGCAACTTTACTATATTTGAGTTAAATGCTATTTAATTTGAGTTGCATATTTTATTAGCTAAAATAATAATAATAATAAATCATGCAACTTAAAAGTACTTTATTATGAAAATCAGAACTTCACCTTTTAAAATCAAGTTCAGTTAAAGTGACTTCAGTTGAGGAAAAAATTAATAAATAATTGTTTTAATTAGTTAAAGTTAATAAAAACAATATTAGAGTTGAGTTCTTATTTCTAGGATTTACAGTTAACTATTTTATTAACTTTATCAGTCAAGTTCTAGTTTTGATTAAGAGTTGCACGTTTTAGTTCTAACTACAAGGTTTTATATATTAGAATTTCTTTTGGTCACTATTGAACTCATAGATTTTAAGAATTATAGGTTTTGGCTCTAGATTTGGAATTGAAGGAATTTTTGGAAGATTCCAAGATTTTTGGGTTGAGATTGGTCTTCATGGTTTCAAAGCATCAGTGGATTAAGGTAAGGTTTTGAAATCTCTTTACAATTTTCTTTCGAAAAGATTGTTTACATCGTGTTTTCTAGATTGTTAAATGGTTTTTGAATTGATTGTTCCATGGTTTCTACTGTTTGAAGTTTTGGATTTCAAAGACTTTTTGGGCTTTTTTGTGTGATGAGAAATTATTGTTTATGTTAAAATTTGTTAAACCGTAGATCTTTAATTGGGAATATATCATTTTGGAGAACATTAAATTATGTGTCTGTATGTGTGTGTATACTGCACTTGAGCATATGTATATTGATTTACTTATGGGCATAATCCTTTTTATAGAATTAAAAGAAAATAGGAAGGATATATTCACTTCAATATTATTTAGGAAAAATATATTTGCTTGCATGTTATTTAAGGAAGATATATTTAGTTTCATATTATCTAAGGAAGATATAATTAATTGCATTTTAATGAAGGTATATTCAGTTGTATGTTATTTAAAGGAAAGATATATTCATTTGCATGTTATTTTTGGATATTTGCCAACAGACCAGTACTGACTGTATGTTTGTCATTGATGACAACATATGAAAAGTAGCATGCGAAGAAGTCTTATGAAGTAAGATTTTAGTATATTTTGCATGGACATGATATTAGCTTGATATCATGGGCACAGAGGTTGAATGTGAGTACAGACAATTATATAGCAGCTTGTGTCAGCAGTGTTCGTGATAGAGTTACAGGCAATGTTCTGTGTATGGTTGTCCGTATAGTTGTCCTATGGTGATGCACCCTTGGATATATGTTGCAAAAATGTTAGTGATGTTAATTTTATGGATGCATGGTCTGATGATCAACACAAGTGAAGTTATGCAGTCGCTATTCACTAGTAGCAATTTCTTATGACTGTTTAGAATAGCCGATAGAGATTTTAGTAGTTCCAAAGTTGCACCTATCTTTAGGGTATGCACCCTTAGAGTTAAGCTTGGAGATGAGTTATTTATGTTTAGTTAAGAGTGCATGAGTTAATTCAGCTTGTGGAGAAAGATCTAGTTGTTTTGGTAGAGCCGACAGTGTGTATTGTGCATTTACAATTATCTTAATTAGATAGGTCCCATAATGTGTTGCATGCATAGTAGAGCTGGCAGAATATTTGTTGGAGTTTATTATGGTTTCTCTAATATTATTTCAAGTTGGTTCTAATAGTCTGACCTAATCATATCATTTGGAGGAAAGATATTTATAGGCAGTCAGTTGTGATTGTTGGTGCGTGGTTCATGGTTGATTAAGCAAAGTAGAGCAGAGTGTGTGAAGTGTGGAGCCATCAGAAGAAGGTCAATGTGACCAAGTAGATTACTTGTGCTATACATTGGAACTGATCCAGACAAGCAAGTCCAAGCATAGTTCACCAAGATCTAGATATAGTGTGTATCTGTTATTCAGAAGGTTGTAGCCTTCACCCCTTTGAGTAGTGAGCTCTCGGACAGTGTGTCCTCTCCCCTAATAGGGACAATTATAAAAGACTCCTAATAGGGTCTGACCCTTAACCAAGTCTACTATACTTCATATATTGTAAAGCTACTCCTAACAAGGTAAAGGATCTTTTAGCAAGGATCATTATACACTAGTACAAAATATTAGTGGGTATCAAGTCCCACCGGAGTTTTTACCTATTTGGGTTTCCCCATAACCAAAATATTGGTGTTGTGTTCATGTGTTCTTTCATTGTGTTTATGCTTTATATTTAATTGAATAAATAATTAAATCTTGTAGATAAGTAAGTCACCCCCCCCCCCCTTTCATTTATCTCTTGGGACTATTCCTAACAGTTATCTATTAAGGAAGATATATGCGCTTGCATGTTATATAGGAAAGATATATTCACTTGCATGTTATTTAAGGAAGATATATTTAGTTACGTGTTATTTAGGAAAGATATACTAACTTGAATGTTATTTAATAAAAATATATTATTTGCATGTAGTGGTATTCTATATTTAGAAATTCTATTTTTTAGAAAAGAAAATTTAAAAATATTATTAAAAACTTTTCATACATGAGAATTCTTTTAGAAAAATAAAAATAAGAATACTAATGATATATAACTAAATATTTTTTGTTTAAAATTTAATGTTGATGTGTTTATTATTGGAGTTTTTGGTTATTGTGTTTTATTATTGGTATGGGTAGCATTAAGTTGGCTTTTAGGAATTGTTATCAGAGGCTTGGGTTTTACCTTTTTATTGTGACATGGATATTTATAGTGTTTGTAATATGATAATGGTCTTGATCCTTTTACTCAATGTTTATTCATTTTAAGCTTATTAGTTTGTGAAATCTTATATTTTTAAGATGTTATGGTTTGAGGACTGTTATCAATTTTTTGATGTAATAGTTTGAGGAGCAGTCATGTGTTCTAGGTTTCTTTTATAAACTAAATTTGATTATCACGTCTTTTATATTTATGAGATATTTTTATGAGTTATGAGCTTAAAGTAGTTTATCTAGGTGTATAGATAGGAGTGACTTGCAATAAGCACCTAGGCCCACAAATGGCTATCAAGATCACTTATTAGAAATGTTAGTGTAATTAAATGTTCCTAATTACACTTTACTTAATCTTACTTAGGATAATGCATTGCATAGTAGTTTTTCATTGAGACACCTAGGATTTTGTACCCCGATTAATCACATGGTGTAGGAGAAATTATAGTTTAGATGTGAGATCCACCTTTAGTGCTCTTATCACATTATCATCCTAATCCTATTGCACATACTTTAATGCATAATGGAGGATGATCCAAATTTAGTGGACATTTAATTACACCTAGCATAGGTGATAGCTTATCAACTTATTATCATTCTCTCTTACTACCTTTCCTATATAAGGAGGCCTATTATGTAATAATGTAAGGTGAATTCATTAGATCAATTCAATATCAATCATCACATTCATATCATATCTCTTGTTCTTTTCTTTAACCTCTAGATCCTTGGTTCAATCTTTTATATTTGAAAATTATTACAAGGTATTAGAGCCATTGGAGTTTTTTGATTATCCTATTTGGAGATATTTTGGTGCAAGCGTTGAAGGTCCAAATCTAAGATCTGAAGACTAGTGTGTTGTGGGAGCATCTTAGGTTAGATTTGATCACACCATTGCGTTTGAGAGACTATTTCGGTTAAAATTGACTATAAAATGACCTATATTCAAAAAAAGTCCAAATTGAGGCCAAAAACAATTTGCAAATAAAATTGTACAACCCGATCTGCACCTCTACTGTATGATTTTGAAAAAAAAACAAATTTAATTCTGTACTTTTCTTTAAAAAAATTTTGTCTACAAAACTTACCTTACGGGCCTAGTACGTGTCCTGCATTTTTACTAAGTATCAGGGAATATTCTTTGTCATATGCAATCAGGTGACATCATCAGATTGGACCTCAAACTGACTAAACAAGAACATAGATGACCTAAGCTTGAGGTCAAAGCTAAGAAAAGTATGTTTTATCTCATATCTTTATTTTATTATATAGGCACTCTCTTATAAAAATAAGTTGAAAGTGTTCTGCTTACTGCATGTGGGACTAAAGTCCCTGTTTAACCCAAAAGACATCATCTCCACCAAATAACCTTAGATTGACTGAGCTGGTCTACAACAAGTTCAACTAGGCATCACATCCAACTTCATTGATCAAGTCAGATATCGACCTAACCTATATTTCCCCATATAGGCTAGCACGCATGTGAAACCAAGTTGCTTCGACATTCATAAGACCCATCAAACGAGCTCGCTGAGAGACCTCACTTTACATTCCAATCATGACATCACATATAAAAATGGTTGTATTAATCCCACATAGTGAATGTGGGATTAATTAAACATCCTAAATCTACAATTGAGAGGTCCATCTCAGCCTCCGCCGCTCCACCCCAATGATTGTCTCCTCTTTTGCCACTCGTGCGTCATCGGGCCCAAACTCCACCACATAAACTAGTCTCATGTTGCCATGTGGCCAATTGTGACACACCAACATACTATCTATTTAGCATAGACACATCACCATAATAGTGACATTAACTGATGTCACATCATACTTGCCACATCATCTAGGATGATGCCTACATCAACAACTCATTTATCTGCCACATCAACACGAACATAATTTTTTACCATGTCACCTTTTCCATGTGGCTAAAATTGACAACCTTCCAACCATCAAAACATGCCAAATTGGATTTTTCAATGACATCCATATGGCCATCAAATTTAACATACTAAAATGATGATATCAACAAGGGTTTGAAAATGTTTGCCTTCACTATTTGAGTTTTCTAATTTACAGTCCAACTTGAAAGGGCCATATCTTGCTCAATTGTACTCCTTTTTTTGAGATTTTTTTAATTTTAGGTAGAATTTCTTGAATAATCTGGTGGTGGTATTATTTTTGCAATTTTATGGCCAAATTCATAATAAATTTTATATTTTGATGACTATTCTTGATTTCTGCAACTTCCAGGGCTTCGTTTGGGCACATATGATAATATTTTAAGGTGAATTTTTTTTGAAAGTGCATATTTTTAGCTTTCTTTCTAGATTTGTAATCAGATTATAGTGATTTGGGTGGATATATATATCACTTTTAGAAATAGGTCATTTTGGGGCTATATTTGTACTTGGTTAATCCTTGGATTTCAATTTTCTAATTTACATTAGTCATTTAAAGGATTTATTAGTAGTTATCAATCATTATTTGGTTGTATTATGGATAATTCAATGGTCAAAATCCTCACTCCATATAACTGCCATGAATGGAAAGTATCTTTAAGTGATTATTTGTTGAGTATTGGATTGCTTAGAATGACTCTTGGCCAAGATCAAGAACCACTTATAGGTGTTGCAAAAAGGAGAAAATGGTTTGATCAAAGGGATAAAGTACTTGGTTCTCTTAGAACACCCATCTCTCATGATTTTCACTTTCATATTGTATTTTGCACACATCCTCATGATGCTTGGTTCATATTAGAAGGAATCTTTGGTAAACTTTATAGAATGAGAAAATTCAGATTAGAGAATGAGCTCATAGGTCTAAATCTTAGTGATTTTGATAATATTCAAGACTTTTTCTCTAAGTTAAATTCTATTAGATTGGAGCTTTCTACATGTGGTATTGTTAAAGGGTATGTGCAGGATCATGGTATTTCAAACTAGGCCCTTAAGTGGCAATGAAAATTTAGAAAATTAGGTTTAGGTAAGTTGACATAAAAATTTGAACAAGTTACAAATATTATATAAAAAATATGTAAGAAGAGGATCTGTATAAAATTGAATTTAGTTTGTAAGATACTTGGCCTTTTTTGAAAAACAATTATTCTATATGTTAAAAATTTCTAATTTCAATATAGTAGTACAAAAATTTCAAGAAAAAATAAGTAGGTGTATGTCTGACCACCTTAAACACAATCAAATGATAAATTCTTTTTTACAAGATTCTAGATATAAGTAGTAAACTCATGTTCAGATGTGACACATATTTTTTTGTAATTTATTTCTAAGTAAATAATTAATAATTAGTTTTCTTCTACAACTTTTCCAGAATACAAAAACTCTCATGTCTAACCACGTTAACTTAGTCTAAACTTTATCAAATTGAAAACTTTTTTTATTTTTCTTGTAGTAGGAAAATCATAGAATGTGACAGATGTTTTGGATTTCAAAAATGTTATATAGTTTGAAAGTTATAGCCATTTTTCAATAAGTCTATCAATTAGGACTAAAAAGATAACAAGTATGTGTATGTCTAACCACATTAAATGAAATTAAATGATAATATATTTTTATAAGATTCTAGATAAAATTAGTACACTCATGTCTAGATGTGATGTGTATTTTTTTTGTACTTATTTTCCAAGTAAATACTTAATTATGATTTTTCTGCTAAAAATTTTCCTGAATATAAAAACTCTCATGTTTGACCACCTTAACTTAGTCTAAACTTCATCAAATTGAAATAATTGTTTATTATTGTATTAGGTGAAGCATAGAATGTGATGTATATTTTAGATTCAAAAAATGTTATATTGTTTGAGATTTATATTTTTTTGCAAACAGTCTATCAATAAGGACTTCTTTTTCACATCACCACTTTTTGGCATACCATGATCCTACACATACCCTAAAGGAGATGAAAAATTGGTCTTTTCTATTATTTCCAAGCTTGGTCTTGAATATTCTATCTTTGTTTCTACATTCTATGCTACTATGGATGCTCTTGGTAGTGCATACAAATTTCCTTCTCTTGATGATTTTGCAATTCAACTCACAAGGGAACAAGAAAAGTTGGGACACATGGGTCAATTAAATCCTTCCACACATCATGCATTGATTGCAAGTGAGTCTACTTCAAATCTTTCTAATAGAAAATGAAATAAACAACATAAGGATCCTAAGCATCATGAAAAAGGTAATGAATCTCCTTCATAAAATACTACTAAATTTAAGTCCTCTTCAAGAGAGGAATCATCTTGAAGAAAGAGGGATAAACATGCATATTGTAAATATCTAGGACATGATGAGAATAAGTGTTTTCAAAAGAAGATTGATGAGATAACTCACATTATTCAAAAGTACAATATTAAGTTTCCCTCATTAGTGTCTACTCCTTCTACACATGTGACAGCTTCTACATCTCCATCATCATCCAAAGATGAAGGTAGAGGACAAGCACTTTTGGCTTCCACACATCCTAGGCAAGGTAAATAGCTTTTTGATTTAGGTGCATCATATCATATGACATATTCTATGGATATGTTTTCTCCTATTGAGCCTTGTAATTATCCTCATATTTTGATGGGTAACAACACATTCATGAGAGTTTTTGGTAAAGGTTATATTCCTATGGGAGAGTGGATATTTAATGATGTTCTTTGTGTACCATCCTTGATAGCTAATATCCTTTCCATTTACCAAATTACACATGGGGCACAAGGTAAAATTGTTGATTTCACTCCTAATTTTGTCTACATTAGGAACATGGAGACTAGAGATGTCATAGCTATGGGAATTGTTGATCATACATCATGCTTGTGTTCTTTTTCACATTTTGTTCATGATGATGTTGATATTAATGATGTGCACATCCCTTTTCCAATGGATATTTATGTATATGAGGAGAAATTTGGACACTTGAATCATTTTTTTGTTGAGACAAGTGTTGATGTTCATACTCCTCCAACAACTTCTTCTTTAGACATGGGCTCTACTATTTAGCAGGATGATCATTGTGTTTTAGATCTTGCAAAATGTGATGACTACTTGGATGCATCTTCAACATTTTTTGATTCTCATGATTCAAAATTCAAAGATATAAATGAGGGGGTTTCTCTTTCCTTTGATGATAACATCATAGTTGGGGATACTTCTTCACCTTCTTTGAAGATTGACACTCTTGATTCTTGTTCTTATTCACTTGATTTGTCACATGAGGTGATAGATTCTTTGAGCTTGGGGAGACCTATTCAGGCTTCATACATTCATGCATGGAGACCTTCATATTCTTCCTCATTTGATTTTCAAATGGATTGGCTTCTTCATCATTTGATTTATCTATTTCTTCCTAAGGAGAGACATGTTTCTTGTAGGCATTAGATTATATTTTGTTTGCAGGTACTTTTCATCAACATGGGAGATTCTTCATTATGGGGGGATATCATGTCTCCAACTATCATTCTTATGGGGGAATCATTCTTTGTATATACATTATGTATGTACTTCTTGAGGGGTCTTGAGTATTCCATCCATCTATGTATCTTGTTTTCTTCTCTCTTTTTTGGGGAGGGTTTTTCCCATGAGGTTTTCCCTCTTTGCTTTATGAGAGTTTTTCATTTCAAATTGTACATGGGTATAGGTAATATGGCATAGTAGCCAAGACCCATCTTGCATTTTGAGTTTAAGTGCATTCCCCTAAGTTGCACTTAATGGGGGGTGTTAGTGTAATTAAATATTCCTAATTATACTTTACTTAATCTTACTTAGGATAATGCATTGCATAGTAGTTTTTCATTGAGACACCTAGGAGTTTGTACCTCAATTAAGAACATGGTGTAGGAGAAATTCTACTTTTGATGTGAGATTCATCTTTAGAACTATTATCATATTATAATTCTAATCCTATAGCACATTCTTCAATGCATAATGGAGGATGATCCACATTTGGTGTACATGTAATTACACCTAGCATAGGTGATAGCTTACCAGCTTCTTATCATTCTCTCTTATTGAATTTCCTATATAAGGAGGCCTATTATGTAATAATTTAAGGTGAATTCATTAGATTAATTCAATATCAATAATTGCATTCATATAATCTCTCTTGTGCTTTTCTTTAACTTCTAGATCCTTGGTTCAATCTTTGCTAATTGCAAATTCTTACAAGAAGTAACTTAATAAAGTTATGACAAGATAGAAAAAATAGAGGGTTTTAAAATGAATTAATAAGATATTGGTCTCCTCATCTAGAGGGGCTTTTGGGGAAAAACTCAAGGGTTAGATGTATGTGATGGCATTTCCCTATATACATCCTATATTTTCTACATATGTTAGTTCCCTCTAGATTAGTCTATATTACCTTTGCCATTTTTTGTACCTTTGAGATAGAGAGCATTCATGATTTTTTTCTTAGTTTGTATGATGGTTGATTTTGGTGTTTGATATCCTAGTGTTTTCTATTGTTATCTCCTAAGCACGATGGGAGTGGACTTTCCATTCATAAGGTCAGGTGGTAGGGATTCATTTACCATTTTTTATTCTAATGTTCCTATAGTGATTGTTTATCATCTTTGTAGTAGTTGTACCTTCTTGTTCATAATTATTAGAGATGTACTCTTATCTTTATTATGTTGTATACTTGTATCATTATTTTAATTGTGATATATTTGTGGATATTGTATTATACTTTGTACTTGGTTATTGTTACATACCATGTGACTTGTGCAGTGGATGTTGGATCATTATGTATAGCTTGTGGTATTACCTAGGTTTTATTTATGATATGATGTCCTTGTTATTCATTTTCATTATGTGGTAATTGTATATTATTTATTTTACTTAGTATATTAATTAGATTACATGTAATTCTACATTATGGAACATTTGAGATTTGTAATCTGTAATTGAGTTGTACTTATGTGCTTGTTTATATCTTATATTTTATTTCTTCCATATTATTATTCATCATTGATTTTAAACTCTTAGAAAAAAAGTATTTTGTAAACTTAGTAACATGTAGGTTAATTTCTCTTGGTTTCCCTAGTGGGGCATTACAATTCCATTTTTGACAACTTTTTATTGTTCAAACCCCTTAGGGTTTTCTTCATACTCTCCTCTTCTTCTCTTAAGGTAACCATATTTTCCTTTTTCTTTCCTTTGAAAGAGATTCTATAGGACAGTTCACCTTCTTTCTCATTGGCAATACTATACATAATATTAACTTCTTTCCTCAAGTCACTTCTTTACCAACATCTCAAAATATTTTCTTACTTCTATTTATCTTGCAAGCTCTACATCTTGATTTTCCATATTAGCTTCCCTCTCATTCTTCATTCTCTGATCTATTTGTCCTTTTGTTGGTGCATCTTTCTATATTCTCTTTCATCTTTTTCACACCTCACCTACGGATTCTCTTCTTTCTCTCACCAATCTTTTGTAACCCTTTCAATCTACAAAACACAAATCTTACCAAGAATCTATAAATGTCAAATTATGATTCTCATACATCTCTAAGATCAACAATCATACCCAATTTACTCACCTATATCTTTTGGACTCAGACACCACTTTATAACATAAATCCCACATAATTATTCTTTGATGCCCATCTTATGGTTCACACCCGTACCTACACATGATATGAATTCAAAGAATGATAAATTTATACATGTCACCTCTCATAATAGTGACAAGAAACTTCCTAGAAAATGATAATTTGTGGATATTTAATATAATTTTAAAATGTATGCAACAAGTATCATAGTGAATGAACAAAATGAACATGAATTCATTATTTTTGTATCAATATGATGGAACCTAATACTAATATGAGGCACCCTTCTTGATAATAGATTGATAAAATACACATGCAAAAGAAAATAATATGAATCATATGAATATGATATTTTAAAAATCAAGCATAATTTTATTAATAATTTAATCTTCAAAGATGCCTTAATAAAAGTTGCACAATGTTTTGATTCCCCCCTTAGAAATCATATTTTAATTCACACTAATACATATAAATACAAATAAAAAGCTACATAGAAAATCAATCTTTGTATTTATTGTTAACCTACACATCATTCCTTCCTAACAAACAAGCTTTTGTTTTAAATAATGTTTCCTTTCAAAACAATTGAGAACCAACCCCCTTAAGAAAACTATCAACTTCTCTAATATCTAGCAAGGAGGTCTTTCAGAAACCCTTTTTCCTCCAACAAGTAAAAAATGAAAATAAAACCTATTAAACCTTCTAACAAAATGTTTATCTTCTTGTAACCACAATGATATTGATGTAGGAGAATATTGGGTTCATGGAAATCCTATATCTCAGTAGCTTGTTAGGTGTACTCGACAACTACTTTAGAGTTCTTAGTGGAATGTTCCTATTTTTCACCGACAAGATCGATTATTGCTTGGTGTGTTGTCTCTTCTTGGTGGTTCCTTTCATTGAGTGGCTTTGTTGTGTTTTTTAGAATGATTTAGAACAACATAGAGGGGGGTAGGTGAATTAGTTGTTCTCAGGTCCAAGTCATCGAGTGATTCAATGAATAAAGGAATAATAGAGGTGTGTTTCCTTTAGTCTCTTGATCTTGGAATGATATAATTAAAGTTTCAAACTTTGGGAGATTCAGTGAACATAGTGTTCACTGAATCTCATGATTATATGATAAAGGTTCAAAAGTTTTGGTGACTTAGCAACAACCTTTGATTACTCCCAAGATCTAGGGCCAGTGCTTAATCTCTAAATAAAACTCAAGTTAAGGAAAGAATTTAGCAAATTAGAGAATACCTTTGCCCACCCAATCTCATAATAAACCTAGGGTTAAGCATTTTATTTAGAGACTACGAGATTACCTTGTTCATTGAGTCTCATGATAAATCATGAGTTAAGCAAGGCATTCTGAGATTAAAAGATTACAATGGTCATCAAATCTCCAGATTTGACTATGGTAAAGGTTTCAAGTGCATGGGTTCAAGAAAGGCAGTGTTCATTGGATCTCTGGATGGTTGCTAGGTTAAGTAAAGGATTGTGAGAATGGGTGAAGCCTTTGGTTGCCTATTCTCTGAATTAAACCATGGTTGATTTTCAAATTGCAAGAACTAGAGAACGTCTTTGGTCGCTTATTCTATGAATAGCGATAGAGTTGTCATGAGTTTCAAAGCTTAATCTAAGGACCGTTGATCATCTTTGGGATCAATAGTGGTTGTCAAATCTCCAAAATAAACCATGAGTTAGGAAATCATTTTGAGATCACATGAATGGCTTTATCGCTGAATATCCAAGCTTAACTTGAGGTTAATATTTTATTCAAAGATCACGAGAACCTTTGTTCGCTGGATCTCTAAATCAAGTTAGGTTAAGAGTTCATTAATGAAAGATTATTTTTCATTGCCTATGTAGAAAAGTACACTACCCAGCTAGAAAAAACTAAAACAACATCCAATCAGATTTAAATAAGGGTTTTTATTAGTTAATGACAGTTTTAAAGCTAAAAGTCATAATCATTGCTTTTGTGCTTTATTTTTGAGTTTTTAAAATTAGCCTATCATCATCCACACCATGGATAGCCTTGATTTGAAGTTGGTAATGTGTAGAATTGAATGAAGAAGTAATTGAATATGGATTTGTAATGATTTTGACAACATCATGCATTCAATTCTCATTGATAAATAGAAAGAGCCTCATTTTTTTGTGTTCGAAGCTTTCTGAAAAGAATTTTGATTTTAAAGTAGTAGCAAAAAGTGTGAAGTGAGTAGAAATTTTCATAGTTAAGAGATATTCATACTTTCAAGATGAGTCAACCAAAAGCAAGCATGGTGTCATCCAATGGACAAGTTAAAGAACACAGTGGTGACGAGAAGGGGAAGCCCAATTACTCAGATGAGTTTATCAGACTACTTTTGGAGTCCAACCAAAATAAGAAGGAAACTGATGAGGCCTTTGAAGATCTAATTGTCACTCCCTCTAAATTAGGTTACACCATTTTTACTTACTTTTACAACAATAGGAGTAAGGTTATACCAATTTGAAATGATTGGGCCTTAGGAATGGCTAAGTTAATTGTCCCTTATATTTTTCTTGATGTTGACCTTATTATTGAGTTGGCTAGATTATATGACCCTATCTAAAAAATAAATTAAAAAAGAGGAACAGTTTGCCCTGGTAACTTTAGATACGGGTTCTTTTATGAAAGCTTTTGATTTCTTCACTTCCTCTTCTATTGAAATTGACATGAAGAAAGAGAAACAAAAATAGATGAGTAATGTGGGGTCTATGAAGACTCAAATTAGTAGTCACATTCCTAAATAGAGTAAATATGTAGCCCCTCTCCCTATTGACATGAAGGTCCCTTATGAGTTCAAAAACTTCAAATTTTATATGAAATTCTTATGTCATGGATTGTGTAGTGTTTTAGGAATAGATGGTGATCTAGAGATGTTTTCTACTGACCTATTAATGATTATCCTAGATATCTAAAATTCCCATGCAAATAATGATTATGATTACATTCAATATGTAATTCATAGAATGCATGAGGGTTTGGTGGTTGTTAAATAAAGTAAGAGACCCATTAGGTTTATGCATTATTCTCTTCTAATGCATTTAATTCTATATTTCAATGTTAAAAGTTTGGATGCAAGGTTTTTGAAGCCAAGACTCTCATTTGAAGGCTATCCCAATCCAGTGCAATACTTTCTTAGAGTGTGGAATTACACCTCTAATGAATGTGATTTTTGTGTGTTTCAAAACTATTTTGTTTATCCAATTCTTGGGTTATTGGGGACAAATGTGGTAAGATTGTTAGTTAAGATTTTAAAGCCTTTAAGGCCAATGTAGTTTGAAGATAAGTGGCTGGGAAACCACAATTGCGGTGATTTCTACTTTGGGGAAAGCTTTACTATGATTAGGGTTTATGGTTGCCTATATTCCCCACATCTCCTTCCAAGATTTGTACCTCCAAGGGTTGCTATGTTAGAATTCATCTGGTAATTGATATGGACTAATAAAGAAAACTTGGCATCTCAAAGAAAGGGTACAGTCATGCCAAGGTAGTTCGGAATTGGTAGTTTCTTGATTGGGAAGAGAGCATTTCCACAACTCAGTGGTTGGATCAATCATTTCAAAATGATTTTTGGTACTTGCGGATATGTTGAACCTAAAGATTTTATTAAGATTGCAAGAATGACCTTAATTCATAACATTAGCACAATTAGAGAACATGAGGTCTTGGATGAGGAAGATGTGATGAGGAACATCTTGGATCAAGATGAATCTCAAAGGAGATGGACCAAGTATTTTGATTTGCTAAGACTGGAGGCCCAACTCAAAGAGACCAATATTTCTTTTGATGGTTTTTTCCCTGATCTCCCTTATTTAAAAAGGATGGAAAGAATAATAGAAATGTATGGCACCCTATCTAGGTAGATGGAGGGTATGACTAAGGCCAAGTTGGATGTGAAAAAGAAGAATTATTCTTCCTCAGAGTATGAAGATTACACTGATGAATCACAAGAGGGTGATAGTCCACCTCAAGCAAGGGACTCCCCCATTATTTATTTGACTCAAGATCCACCAGATGTTGGAAAGTTGTCTATACTAAAGTATCTGACTAGATATAGTGTTTTCATTATGGCAACAAAGTCATCTAGTAGTTTGGAGTCGGTGCACTAAGTGTAAAGATTATAATTTAGTTAAGTGTTGAAGACTAGACAACATACAAAGTACTAGAGACTTAGAGCATCAACACATGTGTGTACAAATGAATTAAGGTATGTGCCTTGGAATTTAAGGTTTCTAGACTATACTTATGTTTAATCTAAGAGCACATAAGTAGATATCCAAAGATGTGAAAGTTACAGTCAGTTGAAGTTGCACAGCCCGTGCCAGCAGTGAATAGAGTATGGAGCCAACAATGACTATTTTGGTTTGTGATTGTAATGTAATGTTGTAGAGGCTATGCACCCATTTTATTTAGTTTGTTGACATATGTACATGTATAATTGTAAGCACGCTTAAGCCAATTCACTTGGAAGCATTGTTTGTAATTAGTTATAGGGCCAACTTAATTGTTTTATTTATATGAGCATATAAATATGAGATGCACCCATTATATTCAGTATGGAAGTTGTAATAGAGTTGTGATTAGAAGAGAAAAAGTATGAAAAGTTAGCATATGATGTATTATATCTTTTCTAGAGATCAAAGCATGAGTACACCAAGGAACTGATTTGAAAAGCAGTGTCACAGTGATAATTCACCCAGTAGATATAGTGTGTATCTGACAGCAAAAGGTTGTAGCCTTCATCATTTGAGTAGTGAGCTATAGGATAGTGAGTCCACTTACCTAACATGGATCATTTTAAAAGACTCCTAATAGTGTGTGACCCTTAACAAGGTCTACTATACTAAAAGTATTGTAAAACTACTCCTAACAGGGTAAAGGATCTTCTAGAAAGGATCACAAAACACTACTGCAAAATATTAGTGGGTGTCAATTCCCACTGGGGTTTTTACCTATTTGGGTTTCCCCATAACCAAATTTGTGTCATGTGTTATTCTTATGTTTCATTTTTTATATGAATGTTTAATTCAACACTTAAGAATTTAATTTAAGCATAAAATATTAAAGATAAAAGTTAAGTATTGTGAGCACTAATTAACCCCCCCCCACTCTCAATGTTCCCATTCCTAACAATTGGTATCAGAGCTATGGTCCTCGGCATAGAATTTTAACCACTTGAGGAGATCATGGACAAAGTAGATATGAAACATTTGAATAAGAATCTTCAAGCAACTCTTGAAGACCTAGACAGTTTTGAGAGAGAAATTGAATAACTTAATGAAAAAGTTAGTGATGGTCAATTAGTTATCAAAAGACTAAGAAAGGATTTGAAAGGACAATCTAACAGTGATCTTGAAGATAAAATCAAGAAGTTGAATGAAGAAAATGAATCCCTTTTAAGTTAGCTTGAAGATTTTGATGACAAACTAATGAACAATCAAGATGTTTACAATGAACAAGTCAAGGAGAACCTACAACTCAATTAAGAACTAAGAGAAGCTAACTTAGAAATATTGGAGCTAAGGAACATCAAGGAAAGCTTGGAATCTAAATTGAAAGAAGCAAAGAATCATATTTAAAAATTGCACACCAGTTCTTGTCTGATAGAATCTTAGTTGTATGAAAGAAGAGCCAAGGGAGACACTAGCTATATTGGATACAATGAAGCACAAAACCAGATTGACAATATGTGAGCAAGAAAGGGCATATAGAAGGACACTACTAATATTGAGAAGACTGAAGATCAAACCAAAGATAATGGTAAACCTCCTAAGAATGAGCGCAAGCCTGGATAACACACTTGTTTTGCATGTAACAAGCATGGACATATTGCAAGGAACTATACAGAGGTAAGACCTTTCAATGGTTATCGTTATTCATGCAATAGATTGGTCATAGCGCAACAAATTGAAAGACTAGCAAGAAGAACAGGATCCAACATGATCAAAGAAATCAGAATCAAACCAATGTAAGTTCTCAGAGTGTTACATGTTAGATATGTAACTATAATAGCCACTTAATGAAATAATGCAAGATGGTGACTCATGTCAATGCATCGAGGAATAATAGACCTCCAATGATTTTTCACACCTATAAAAAGGCTGGACATATCTCAAAATTTTGTAGATCAATGATGTAAGGTCAGGAAAGCCCTAAAAAGGCCAAAGAACTAGTATTGGATCCCAAAGGAGAAGTCAATTTTGTGAAAGCCTCAAATGATGTGAGCTTGATTTGGTTAGAAGGAAAGAAGGACAAGGTTGATGATAATGTATTGGATGCATCCCTAGTGGACGCACCCTCTACATTTGCATGAATGGCCCTCAGGGTCATAGGGGGTGCTAATTTAGCTCTAGACCCTTGTGTGGCTAGTATACTCATCCTCTAAGTATGTGCCTTTAGAATTAAGCTATTGGAGTGTATAGGAACCTTTGTACAAGAGTACACATGCTAATTCTTAATGGAACTTGAGTTTGAAAATATGAAGTGACAACCTGGTTTACGCGAGTTGCATTAATGGTGGATTTTTTAGTTCAAGTACAAAAAAAGTTGTTTGTTCACTCATTTCATTCATATTCAGAGTGATTGGAGAGAAGATTGAGCCTTGGAAGTTATTGTGAATATTTTGAGATTAAATTATCAGTGCTTGTAGTGCATTTGATCAGTTGCAGAAACCCTAGCTCATTGCACCGATTCAGTATCCTTCAAAATATCTTAGAGATCATTTGGAAAGTGAATATCAAGTAAGTCATGGCCACTCCTATTTTTCTTTATGTTGCTAAGAAGAAGAGGTATGTCTTTAAGAGGCATCTATTCAAGTCAACCCTAGATGATTTAGAGGGAGCATTCTCCTACATGCCAATTGGCATCATGCATGTAGAAGACATAAGGGCTTACATATACTATAAGAAGGTACCTATTGGACTAGATAGGTTAAGGGCGCACATGAACACAATGTTGAAAATAGAAAAAATGTTCATGGATGAATAAACCAAATAAAATGATCACCCTATTGTTAAATATGCCACAACATATGAGTTCTATGAGGAAGAATGGATAAAAATCTTGTTGAGTAGAATCCATGATGATTTGTTTTGGATTGGAGAAGTACCAGTAAGAATCACAAGAGACTTAATTCATGAGATGATAGCTCTCTCTAAGATAGGTTCCATCCTTCTTATGGGTAAGGATATCAAGAAAATGGTGGAGAAAGTGTTTAAATCTAGAAGTGATAAGTACGACATGATTATTCAGCCTATAGAGAAATTAGACATCAAGTTGATGTCAATGATACTTGGTTACAAATTTCATCACACTAGCAGATTAAATAGTGTGTTTGTGGGTACTATTATAGCATCCATCCATCTTGTGCAAGAAGATGGAGGGTTCAACTTATGTGAGATCTTGTGTGCATAGTTGATAGACAACATCAAAGCTATCAAACATGACAAGACTAAGGTATTCAGGTTTGGGTCCCTAATCATCTATATGTACCTTCATATAGTTGGTAAAGTGTCAAACTTGTATCTAGACAAGGCCATTCCTACCATGCCTTAGATATCAAACAAGGCATGCACTAAAAGCACCTTAAGAGACTATATAACCTTGGAATTGAAGACCTTTAGAGAAAGGATGCAGATGAGGTACAAAATTCTTGAGAGTACTGTAGAGAAGTATATAGATACAATATGCTTCATAGTGGAGATTGATACTACTTGTATGGAAGTCGTTGAGCCTAGAGCTAAGTGGATTCATCCACTTGGGTATGAGGTCAAAGAAAAATTTCTTGAAGCTTATGTACAGTTGTTGGAATTAGGAGAGATAGGTACTAAGAGGGGAGGGGTGAATCAGTGCCTTCTAAAACTTTCACTTATAAAACTTTTAGATCTATGTTCATAAACTGTGATAACTGACCAAAATAACTTGAATAAAATTACATGTATCAATCATCTAGTTAACTTAAGTAAAGTAAAAAACATGAGATCAACATGATAAACACATAACACAAGTATTTTGGTAATGCAGAAACCCTTGTAAGAAGGTAAAAACTATGGTGGGGATGACACCCACAAATTCTTCACTGCTGTAGATAGGAAAGTTTTGCTTGTTAAGGCTACAAGTTTTGATCACTTCTGGTGATCTTACCCTATTAGGAGTAACATATTAGATCAACTAGATCTACCTAGTTATAGGATTATAACAACACTAATGTAGTGTGCACTTGGTTAAGAGATTTACAAAAGATTGTAAAGTCTACTCGGTTAAGAGATTTTATCAAAAACTCTATTACAATTGTCAGAAAGTAATAGGATAACTATTTGCTAGTTGAAAACATAATTGTTTGATATAGATCTATAAGTGCTCATAAATATCACCTTGACTGTGATGTATTTCTGCTCTGAATCTTCTCGGTAGCCTTCACTAATTCTACTCAATCCGATTACTTCTATACTCTGTTCTGCTTTGATAATCAATTGACTTGAAGTTAGGCAAGGCCTTTAAGTGCTCCGTGATTCATATATATTAGTTCACCAACCAAAAAAATGATGTGAACATATAGAATATATAGTGTTTTATTTTCCCGCTTTAGCAAAAAATTAGGTTACAAAAATAATCATAACCCTAAGATCTATGGTGCAAAATTAACCTAGATCAACTATTACAAATAAGATAATCATTGCATTAAATGAATATCTTTTACAATAAAAATCTCTTCGATCTTGGTAAACTATTTTATGATTTTTTGTTATCATTTGCATAGAAGAATGTGTCATTTTAGATTACTATGCCATTTTCTATGATCATCGGTAAACACTGTATAAGCTGCTTAGTCTATACTGTGATGCTCGGTGTTTACTATCTATCAGTGTCAGTGTCTGCTGGTGTTCGGTCCAAACTTCTAATCACTTTTTCAATAGGATGATGTCTTGATATATACCTATTTGGTGTCGTAGTTAGAGATCTAGATTCTTGTCTAGATTCTTCTTTGGTTTCTTTTGCAGGACTTTCATTTAATAATTCACTGTCAGTCTCATAGAATAATTCGGTAGCTTCATTAATAGGCTGAGGATGAGCTCTTCATTAGATTCATAATCAAGCATTCTTTCCTAAATTTTTAACTTTTCATCAACTTTAACATTTGCACTCTCAACAATAGTTTTAGTTCTCTTATTGTAACATCTATATGCTTTTCTCTTCAAAGAATATCCAAGAAAAATTGCTTCTTCAATTCTAAGATCAAACTTTCCAATATCATCATCTCTCTTTATATAACATTTGCTTCCAAAAATTCTAAAATACTTAACTGAGGGTGCATGTCCAAACCATAATTCATAAGGTGTCTTGTCTGTATCTGCTCTAATTTGTACTCTGTTCATTGTATATACTGCTCTATTCATTGCTTCTCTCCAAAATGTCTTTGCCAAATCATTCTCAAATAACATAGCTCTTGCTGCTTCAGTCAGTGATCTATTTCTTCTTTCTACAATACCATTTTGTTCAAGTCTTCTAGGGGCTGAAAACTATCTCTTAATACCATTCACTTCACAAAAAGTGTTAAACTCTCTAGAAGTAAATTCACCACCTCTATCAGATCTCAAACATTTAATCTTCATTCCAGGTTCATTCTCAACTTTATTCTTAATGATCTTAATCTTATCAAATGCTTCATATTTTTCTTTCAGAAATGCAATCCACATCATTCTTGTAAAATCATCAACAAGAATCATAAAATACCTTTCTCCATAGAATCCTCTAGTCTTGGTAGGACCGCTCAAGTCTATATGAACAATCTCCAACTTCTTTGTCAATGTGAACTTCTTACTAGGAAATGAAGTTCTCTTCTATTTAGCCATCACACATTCCTTGCAAATCATGTTAGTAGACTTCATAATTTTAGGTAAATCCCTTACCACAAGTGTAGTACTTACTTTCACAATATTATTAAAGTTTATGCGACAAAACCTTCTATGCCATAACCAACTGTCATCAATCTTAGTAATCAAACATGTCATCTCAGTATGATTCAACTGAAATACATTACCTCTGGTTCTAGATCCAGTTCCAATCAGATTTTCATCTTTATCCTTGATCACATAAGTTTTCTCAGTAAACCAAACTTGATATCTCTTATCAACTAACTATCCAACACTCAAAAGATTATGTTTCAATCCATCAAAAAAGTAAACATCATCAGTATTAGTCTTTCCATCAAGAGTAATAGATCCTATACCTTTAATCAAACAAGGTGCATTGTTACCAACTCTAACAACTCCTCCATCATAATTGTTAAACTTTATGAACTTCTTCATGTCACCAGTCATATGATGTGAACAACCACTATCTATAATCCAATCAGCTTTATTTTCAACTTGGGAAACTAAGGCTTTTTCTTCCTTAACATCAGATTCAGGATTCTCTTCTTTAATTGCTACAAATCCTATTTCATCATTATTTTTAGTATCACTTTCACTCAAAGTTCTTTCTATACTAGCTTCAAGATCTTCGTCATTAGCATAATAAAATTCCTTAGATCTTCTAGGCTTTAAATTGTTTGTATACTTCTTAACTCTCTTAGGACATTTAGATGCAAAATGACCATATTCTTGACAAGTCCAAAATTTAAAAATTTTCTTACCATCTGGTTCTCTCTTCACAAGTAAGGAAATACCTTCTTCAATCTTCTTGTCTTCTTCATTTCTAGATCTGCTGCTACTGGCATAATCTTCACTCACACTGGTACTTCTTGACAAAGTTGGACGAATACTAAGAGTACTGAATGCTGTCTCCATTCTAGGTAAGTCTCCTAATAACCTCAGGTTCATCTCTGCTACTTCCAATCTTCCAAGAAGAGTTTCTATTGTAAATTTTGTTGTACAAGGTATAACTTGTTCAATCATCTGTGTTGTCTGCTTAAATACAGGATTCAATGTGCTCAAAATTTTCCATATCACTTCATTCTCTATCTTTTCTCCTCCACAATATTTTATCCCTGCAATAATTTTTGACATTCTACCAATATAGCTTCTAATAGATTCATCTTCCATCATTCTTATATCTTCAAATGTACATATCCAATTATGTAATCTAGCTTTCTTTGCATGTTCATTACCTTCAAAAGTGGAATGTAAAGCTTTCCAAATTTCATGAGATTTTTTCAAACATTTTACCTGACTGTACTCATTTTTTGAAAGTGCTATCAAAAGTGCTTCTCTTGCAAGTATGTTACACATGAATAGATCTACCTCATCTTTAGAACTTGTTTCAAGATTATCTTCTTCAATGATAGTCTTATTATTCTTTGTAATCAAACAATAACCTAGTCCTAAACATAGTAAATGTGTCTTCATTTTCTCCTTCCAGCTATCAAAATTTACTCCATCAAACTTAGGGCCTTCTTTCCTAAAATTCACCATGGATCTCCTGAAGTTGTTAAACTTTTCCTTCAAGGACCTGCTGCTCTGATACCAATTGTTAGAAAGTAAAGACCACCAAGATAACTAAGATGGGGGGGGGGGGTGAATCAGTTATCTGATAATTAAAAATTTTATCAACTTCAACAACATTTAACCATGTAAGAAATGTAATTACCAACCATATAAAGATATTCATCCATAATGACACAATAAGAAAAGATATTTTGACTAGGGAACCTCTTGATCAAAGAGTAAACCCCGGTGGGAATGATCCCACAAAAGATGCACTAATATGAATATTCTAACCCTGCTAGGAGTTATGGAAGACAGAAGGACCCACTGCCCAAACAGCTTCAGGGTAAGATCACTGAACACACTTTCCAAATGACCTTAAGATTATTCAATAGAATAATATGTAATATTTTACCTCCTCACTATGCCAAACTGCACTCACTGCTACATCAGATCTGACGCAGGGGCAGAGCAGATACAAGCAGAATCAAGCATAATTGAGTCCACTTGAATCCACAACAAGCCCTTTCTCAGAATTACACAATGGAAGGAATATGAAATCACATGAATGAAATGGAATCACAATGGATATGAGACAATCAACTAGCAGCAACAACAGATAATTATATTATTTCTTTCAACATGCTCGGCTGTGAGGCCTTCTGGGTTTTGGCCTTATACAATGAGAATTATGAAATCAGAATTATAGCTTGCATCCTATCTTTGTATCCAATGATATATCTTGATAATCCTTCCTATATCTCACTCCTCCTAATCCTCTTGATTCCCTACTACAATAATCTAGACCCCCTATATAGCCAACTAAGCCACAGGTCAGCCAGTCAGGCATTTAATTACAATATAGGTCCAGTCTCAAGATTTAAATCAAATCTAATGCTAGAATGAATATAAATTGATGAAACTTTGGATTTAGGTCCTAAAATAACCCAAGAACATTAATTTAAGTTTTAAAGGTCCCATTTGATCACACAAAACATCTCAAGAAGAAACACCACACGTTTCACCCGAAAACTGCCAGAAAATAGGTCCTAGGGAAAAACAGGCATAACTTTTTACTCATAATGAGTTGGAGTTTTCATTCTTTGAAAATGATATTAATTTAGGTCCAATTTAATTCCTTAAGGTCATAAAAGAAAAATCCTTATGGATCAATGCCTCCAACAAGAACAATCAGCACCAAAACTACAGTAACGGCTCAGACACGAAGACTGGCAAAAAATAGGTCCTGTGCCAAAAAGGCCATAAATTTTGACTCATAATGAATTGGAGTTTTTTCTTCTATGAAATGGTATTAATTTAGGTCCTATTAAATTCCTTAAGTGAAAAAAATAAGATTCCGTACGGATCAAGAGTACCAACATGAACAATCAGCACCAAAACTGTAGGAAAACACTATTCCGACGTCAAGGAAATTAGTTGTAACTTTGAAATAGTCCATCCAAACTTTATGTTCTCACAAGAGAAGGTTCCCAAATAGATCCTCAACATAATTTAATCTTCACACACCATGAAACCATCAAATTCAAAGATTATAAAGAAAACAACAGTAAACAGGTACAAAAATCAAGAAATGTTTTTGGTTGATCCAAGATTGCCAAAGACCCAAGATGCTCCTACATCAGACACCTAGGGTAAATAAAGAACTAATGTCCACATTAGGCACTACTCATATTCTAACCTAAATCATAAAGATCTAGCTCAGCTTGTGTAATCCATGAACTATCTTCAACTAGCTTTTCTTTCCACTGAACTAGATATTCCATGTAGTCTTTTCCTCTTGTACTCTTGCTCACTCTTTTATTCAAGATCTTCTCAATGCTATCTCTTTCCTTCTTAGGATAGTCTAGATCATCTTCTATCTCATCATTTGATTCAAAGTACTCAAATATATCAATAATTTTGAATATAGGTGATATATCCATGTCCTCTAGCAATTCTACTTCATAAGCATTTCCACTATCAAACTTCTTCAGAATCTTACAAGATCCAAACTTCTTCATTTTCATCTTGTTGTAGGTACCAAATAGAAATATATTCTTCTTCAAATGAATCATAACCTCATCTCCAACTTCAAAAGATTTATGTCTCCTTCTCTTGTCTACCCTCTATTTATATTTCAGATTACTGTCCTCTAAATTCTTTTTAACTTCATCATGTAAAGTTCTCATGTATTCTACAAAATGATTAGCTTCAGCACTTCTTCTAGTCTTAGTAGGTAAATCTCTTAGCTCTATGGTTCCCTTAGGATGAAATCCATTAACAAGCTCAAATGGTGTCCTCTTAGTGCTTCTATTTACCAAATTATTATATGCAAACTCTGCTTGTGCCAAAATCAAATCCCAATTAGAAGGCTTCTCTCCAACTAAACATCTCAACAAGTTTCCCAAACTTCTATTCACAACTTCAGTCTGTCCATCTATCTGAGGGTGAAATGTAGAACTAAACTTCAAATCAGTATTCATCTTCTTCCAAAGTGTTCTCCAAAAGTAACCAGTAAAATTAGTATCTTTGTTTGAAACAATAGACTTAGGCAAACCATGCAATCTTACCACTTCCTTGAAAAATAATTCAGCTACATGCAATGCATCAGATGTCTTCTTACAAGATATGAAATGAGCCATCTTAGAAAATTTGTCAACCACTACCAAAATAGAATCATTACCTCTTTGAGTTCTAGGCAATCCAAGAACAAAGTCCATACTCACATCTTCCCAAGGTCTATTAGGTATAGGAAAAAGGTGTATACAATCCCAAATTTTGACTAGTTCCTTTTGCTACTTGACAAATTCTACAACCTCTAACCATTCTCTATACATCTCTATAAATCTATGGCCAAAAGTATCTCTCTGAAATTAAATTCACAGTCTTATCAATCCCAAAATGTCCAGCAAGTCCACCACTATGTTTCTCCTTCATTATGTCATCTCTCATAGATCCTCTAGGTATGCACAACTAAACTCCCTTAAACAACATGTCTTCTTGAATGAAATAATCAGCCCACTTATCAGTCACTGTGTGTTCTTTACAAGCTTTCCAAAGCTCTACAAAATCAATGTTAGTCTCATACAAACACTTCAAATCATCAAAACCAAGTACCTCAACTCTCATCTTTGTCAACAAGCTTCTTCTTTGGCTCAAGGCATCAACAAACTTATTTGACTGTCCACTTTTATGCTTTAATGAAAAGAAAATATTTTGTTCTTCCATTTCTCTTGTAAATGTTTTATCATCAAACAAACATACTTTGACTGTATTGTAGTGACTTTTATCAAACTTCTCTATCAAAGGCACTAATATTTGTTTCTTTCCATCCATTCAAATAGTATATTGATTCAATCTACCATCATGTAAAGCTTTCCTATCATACTGCCAAGGTCTACCCAAAAGAATATGACAACAATCCATAGGCATAATATCACACAAGACTTCATCATGATAATTCCCAATTTTGAATTTAACAAGGCATTGTTCACTTACAAGTAGTTTATGCTCCTTCAGGATCCAAGCAATATGGTAAGGCTTAGGATGTTTCAATCTCTACAATTGCAACTTGTTAACCAGCTCTTTGGATGCCAAATTATTAGAACTTTCACTATCAATGATTACCTTTCAACATTTGTCAGTGATCTTACATCTAGTTCTGAACAAACTTTTCCTCAAAATAGGTTCCTCATCAGCTTCTTCATTCCACAATATCCTTCTTAGCAGCAGGTTCAGGTTCATTAGACATTTCTTCAACTTCTTCACAAGCCAAATTATTTCTGCCATTACCTCCAATCTTCTTTCCAGAGTTAGTACATTCAAAAGTTCTATGTCCTTCTTCACCACATTTGTAACAAGCACCTTTAAACTAAGATCTATCTTCTCTTTTCTCATTATTGTTATTCCTAGAGTAACTAGTATAGCTACCTCTAGAGTAATTAACTCTTCTACTAGTAGGGTCATCTTCCCATCCTTTATCTTGTATAGAATTTTCAGATTTGCTACTTTCTCCATTAGATCTACCTCTACTTCTTTGAAATCAACCACCTCTTCCTCTTTGTCTTTGTTCATGTCTTTTTGTCAATCTTTCTTCAGCCTTAAAAGCAAATTGATATGCTTCTTCCACACTATCAATCTTCACATAACTAATCTCATCTTGAATAGATGTCCTCAAGCCATTTACATGTCCAGATCTGATATCCAATTTGTAAAATTCCTCAGTATATTCTTTCACACTCATGTCCTTTTGTCTCAGATTTTGCATCTTTCTCATTAGACTAACTTGGTAGTCAGCTGGAAGAAACTTCTTCTTCATCTTTCCAAGCATCTTCATCCATGTCTTGATCTTTTCTTTTCCTCTCTTTTGTCTCTTAGTTTGCAAATGATCCCACCAAAGAGATGCATGACCTTCCAACTTTGTGACTGCTATCTTAACCTTCTTATTATTAGGATTACCTTCATACTCAAAGTATTTATCCATCTCAAAGATCCAATCCAAAAGTATATCGGCCTCAAATCTTCCATCATAGCAAGAAACTTCAACTGTAGGTCTAGAGTTAGCCTTAGACAAAACTCTCAAAATTCTTTCCTCATCTTCTTCAACTTCAGGTTCAACATTAGGTGTTGCTTCTTCTTCTTCATCACTAACATCTTCAAGATGTGCTCCTCTTCTCTGGGCTGTCTCTATAGCTTCAAGTCTAGTTGCAATCTACCTCAACATATCCATGATAGCATTATCATTTCCTCTACCATGAACCATCTTGACAATTAGGTTCCAGCAAGATCATAACCTTCTACAAGTTATAGGTCAGATCTCAAATATACCACCCTAAAACCAATTCCAATAAGGTTCTCCATGATCCAATCCACAAGAAATAACTCACTTTGATACCACTTGATGCAGGGGTAGGGTAGATACAAGTAGAATCAAGCAGAATTGAGTCCACTTGAATCCACAACAAGCCCTTGCTCAAAATTACACAATAGAAGCAATATGAAATAAAATAAATGAAATGGAATCAAAATGGATATTAGACAATCAACTGGCAGCAACAATAGAGAATTATATTATTTCTTTCAACATGCCCGACTGTGAGGCCTTCTGGGTTTTCGGCCTTATACAATGAGAATTATGAAATCAGAATTACAGCTTGTATCCTATCTTTGTCTCCAATGATATATCTTGATAATACTTCCTATATCTCACTCCTCCTAATCCTCTTGATTTCCTACTACAATAATCTAGACCCCTTATATAGCCAGCTAAGCCATAGGTCGGCCAGTCAAGCATTTAATTACAATATAGGTCCAGTCTCAAGATTTAAATCAAAACTAATGCTATAATGAATATAAATTGATGTGCCTTTGGATTTAGGTCCTAAAATGACCCAATAACATTCATTTAAGTGCACAAGGTACCATTTGATCACACAGGACATTGCAAGAAGAAACACCACACATTTCACCTGAAAACTACCAGAAAATAGGTCCCAGGGCAAAACAGTCATAACATTTTACTCATAATGAATTGGATTTTGTGTTCTTTGGAAATGATATTAATTTAGGTCCAATTTAATTCCTTAATTGTGAAAAATAAAAATCCTTATGGATCAAGGTCGCCAACAAGAACAATCAGCACCAAAACTGCATTAACGGCTCAGACATGAAGATTGACAGAAAATAGGTCCTATGCCAAAAAGGCCATAACTTTTGAGTCATAATGAATTGGAGTTTTTGCTTCTGGTAAATGGTATTAATTTAGGTCCTCTTCAAGTATTTAAGTGCACAAAATAAAATTACTTATGGATCAAGAGCACCAACATGAACAATTGGCACCACAACTGCAGGAAAACACTGTTTCGACGGTAAGGAAAATAGTTGTAACTTTAAAATAGTCCATCCAAACTTTATGTGCTCATAGGAGAAGGTTCAAAAATAGGTCCTCAACATAATGTAAGCTTCAAAAACCATGAAACCATCAAATTCAAATATTATAAAGAAAACAACAGTAAACAGGTACAGAAATCAAGAAATGTTTTTGGTTGATGCAAGATTGCCAAAGACCCAAGATGCTCCTGCATCAAGATCTCAATCTCAGATCTATGTACTTCTCATGTCTTCCTTCATAATTTTTCTTTCACAACTTCATTAGCTCTTTTCTTCACCTCATGCTTACATTTGCATTCTCACACACATCTTTCACTTTTCATACTCTCTTTAAACAAGGAAAAACATTCCTTCCTTTATACCACACTCAAATAATTACAAATGAGTCGGCACACAATTACAAAACAAAATTTTCCACATGCTACATCAAAAATACACAAAAAATATCAGCTTCCAAATGCAATAACTCTTCACTCATGTGATCTCAAATTTTTCACTATGAACCACATCACTATCAATGTCTCTCTAGCTTCCCTTTAATTACACAAAACTAGATTCCATCCTGATTAGGAGATATCATCTGATTTCCACAAACCGCTACTCAGGAACACTGCTTGAATACTGCTTCCACCAATATGCTTATAACTTTCATGAATAAATGAATTACTATCTATGCTCTTAACCATAGACATATAACATATCAAAGAGTATGACCTCAACATTGCATATCACCAACTACAATATCCCACATGCACTAATCAAAACATTGTCTGCTACTCTACGAGTCTCCAGAAGATAATTGTGTTGACATCAATGACAATCATAGTCATGAATGCAACAATAGCTACTACAGAATGACTACCAAGCATTCATTCCTAACAATACTACATTCTATTGAGAGCATGCACCAAGGGGGAGTACTTAGTACTTAGAAATTTTTTGATATGTATATGTACATAGTGAAGATATAAGGTATATATACATATATATATATATATATATATATATATATATATATATATATATATATATATATATATATATATATATATATATATATATATATATATATATATATAACATTTTGTCTATATACATTTGAGTTGTGATACTAATGCCAAAGGGGGATATTGTTAATCTCTATTGAGCATTTAAGGTTGTCACTTAGTATCAAAAGCTATCATACATATTAGTCAGTTACATATATTGAGTTGGTTGATAACCAGAACCATGACAGACTAGTCGGTAGTACATACACACTGAGCATTACATAGTTTACTAAGCACCAATAGACATCGACACTGACATATAGTAAACACCAAGCATCGTAGTATACACTAAGAAGCTTATATAGTGTTTACCAAGGATCACAAAAAATGGCATGGTAATCTAAAATGGCACATTCTTCTATGCAAATGGTTACAATGTATCGTAAAATGGTTTACCAAGATCGAGGAACATTTATTGTAATAGATACTCATTAAATGCAATGTCTATCTTATTCTAATAGTTGATCTAGGATAATTTACACTGTAGATTGGGTTATGACTATGTCTTGTAACCTAATGTTTGTTAAAGAGGAAAAAATAGAACACTATATATTTGTGTGTTTTGCATCATTTTGGTGTGAACTAATATATGAAAACAGTGCACTTGAAGCACTTGCCTAACTTCAAGTCAATCAGTTAATAGAGTAGAATAGAGTACAGAGATTATCAGATTGAGAAAAATTAGAGAAGGCTACCAAGCAGAATAGAGTAGAGATTCATCATAATTAAGGTGACATTTTATGAGCACTTATAGATCTATTTTAGACAATTGAGTTGTCAACTAGCAGATAATTACCTATTGCTTTCTGACAATTGTAATAGAGTTTTGGATAAAATCTCTTAACAAATTAGACTTAATCATCTTATGTAAATCTCTTAACTGAGTGCACACTTCTTTAGTGTTGTCAAAATCCTATAACTAGGTAGATCTAGCTGATCTAATATGTTACTCCTAATAGGATAAGATCATCAGAAGTGATCAAAACTTGTAGCCCTAACAGGAAAACCTTTTTCTATTTGCAGTAGTGAAGAATTTGTGGGTGTCATCCCCATCGTAGTTTTTACCTTCTAAAAAGGGTTTGTACGTTACCAAAATACTTGTGTTATGTGATTGTCATATTGATTTCATATTGTTTACTTTCATAAGTTAAATAAATGATTGATTCATGCAATTAGATTCAAGTTTTTTTTATCGGTTATCATAGTTTACTAGTATAGATATAAAAGGTTTACAAGTGAATTTTTTGAAGGTACTGATTCACCCCTCCCCTCTTAGTATCTATCTCTCCTAATTCTAACACAAAATGGGCATCAAACTCCCAAGCAAGATAACATCGTGTAGTCCAAATGTCTAGCAAGGTGGAGAACAAGAGAGATTAGCAAGCTGGTAGAAGAGATGGAAGACAAGAGAATGAAGGAGAATGAAAGGAAGAAATCCTCAAAGGAAAACTCCTCAAGAGTACCTGAGCTAGGGAAAAAAATTGTCATGTAAAGAAAATTTGGACAAGTAATGAAAGGCTAGCATAGGATAAGTCACAAAAGTGTAATGCAAAAGAAGGAAAGGATGTAGTCCAAAGGAGTAGACATGTCAAGAGGCTTCATAGCATCATGTTTTACTCTTTTTTATTTGTTTGAGACCAAAGGGGAGAAGGATAGAGAAAGGCTAGAATGAATGGAGGAAAATAAATATGAAGGCTAAACATGAATAAAATGAAAGAAAGATCATTGCAAGATAAATCACAAGATAGCCAAATGTTTGTGTATAGGTCTGTTGGAAACAATTGTCTGAAGGAGATTGTTGGATACAACTGTTTAAATATGTATTGTCTTTGATGTCACACTATGTTATATCATATATCAATTCTATGTGTCTACCGAGTTCAGTCGGTCAGCTAAGTATCTACCGAGTTCTCCCGGGTGTCAAAGGAAGTATGACAAAAATTAGTGTTAACTGAGCTTCCTCGGTTATCAAAGGAAAGTTAGTATCTACCGAGTTCACTCAATCCCCAAAGGATGTTTTAGAATTCACAGAGGTAACTGAGCTCCGTCGGTCACCAAAGGAAATCATTTCAAGATTAGTGTTTACCAAGCACTGTCGGCCATTGAAGGATTTTTGTGAATAAAGTTTGTTTATTCCAGCCAAGTGTTGTAATGTCTAAATGATTATTTGTGCCGACTTGACAAAATGAATGAACAATCTGGATGGTATATATATAGTCATTCAAGAAGGAAATAGAGTGAAGAATGGGCAGCAATATGAAGGTAGATATGTGCAAATTGTGAAGGATGATCATATATCATTGAGAAGCAACAAAGATATATTCGATCAGAGAGGATCTAAGTGAAGCAAAATAGAGATCTGTAATCAGCAATTGAGTTGCATCCTATACAGGTCATTTCATTGTTACTTTCTTACCATTGTAGCAGTGATCTCTAAATCTCTTAACCAAGTTGGTCTAACAACCATATTGTAAATCCTCTAACAAGGTAGCAGTTCCATTGAATTGTTTTAAAGACCTCTTACAAGGCCACTCCTAGTAGGGTGATTAAATCCTCTAACAAGGTCACACCTAACAATGTGTTTTGTAACCTTTTACCAGGTTGGCTTCTAACCGAGCATCACTTCAAAAGAGTGAAAAACAATAACTAGTTACATTGGTGGTTTTTCTCATATTGGGTTTCCACATTAAATCTGGTGTCTCTTATGCTCTTTTTATTTCATTATGCATACATATTAATATTTGATGAATGATAAAGAATAGTTATATTTAATGCTCTCTATAATTACCGAGTTACAGTAATTCTCTTTGTTTACTGAGTGATAGCAGAAAATATTTGTTAAAGATATCTAAGGGATCTGTGGAAATATTTTTATGGTTAACTGATTCACCCCCCCCTCTCAGTTACTCCATCTTTATTTCCATCAAGGTCAACATTGTCAAGATCAAAGAGAGAAGACAAAATGGATGAAATATGTAGAAGAACTATGCATGATGTCTGATTGCCAGGTTTTCATCATGGTACTTATCCAAGGTGCCACAAGGGAGTGGTTTTCACCATAGCATGAACTTATTTCTCTTTACTTTTTCTACCAAGGTGCCTATTTCCAAGTTTCCACCAAGGCACATTTTCATTATTTTTTGTTTTCTTCCCTTACATTTACATTTAACAACATCATCCTTCTTTTCATACCTTTCTAAGACTAATGAACAATCTTTAACACACTATCTATCATCTCTTAAGCTTGCATACCCTAAATCCTCATCGCCTATCAGATATACCCAAAACTCACAGACTTACTCTGTCAACTTCCACTATCACTGTCTAGTAACCAATCTTCAGGAAATCTTCTATAACTCAACTAATATGCAATATTACATCATGCAATCTTAGATATAAGATCACAACACCTTCCTATACACACAACTATGTTTGTATGATTTGAAGTATCCATATGACTTCCATACACTGTAATAACTAACCTCTTCTCCTCATAGAAACATATGTTGGCATGAGTGATAAAACATAAACAACAATATTAGTAATTCCAACATCACTCATCATTATGATTAAACATATTAAATGTATTCAAAAATCTCCCCAATGCATTAGATATACCCAACAATCTCCTTGTTTGGCATTAATGGTGACATATGGGAAAATCCATTAACCCAAAAGTAGTCTCTTAGTATCTTTACCACATAGTCTCTTTCCCCCTTTGATAACAATGAAAAGGAAGCCACTAGTCATCAACTGTCTTCAACAACTATCTTCAATTGATCACTCCCCCTGAGGAGTAGATCCATACATCAAGTCTAGAATATGATAAGGCTCTGAAAAACATCTAGACTGATGCATCTGTGCATCATTAAATTCTCACTAGGAGGGGCCTACACCCCAATCATAACTCTAAGATACTCAAAGGCATCTTTTTGCAATGGTTTAGTAAAGATGTCTTCTATTTGTTCTTTTGTGCTAATGTATTCCAACCTTATTTCCTTCTTTTCTACCTTGTCTCTCAAGAAGTGATAATATAAATATGCTTAGTTTTAGAGTGCATCATAGGATTCTTTGACATGGATATGTGCAGGATCATGGTGTGCCAAACTAGGCCCTTAAGTGGCAATGAAAATTTAGAAAATTAGGTCTAGGCAAGTTGACATAAAAAATTAAACAAGTTGCCAATATTATAAAAAAAATATTTAAGAAGAGAATATGTAGAAAATTAAATTTAGTTTCTAAGATACTAGGCCTTTTTTGCAAAAAAAATATTCTATATGATGAAAATTTCAAATTTTAATGTAGTAGTAGGAAAATTTCAGAAAAAAATAAGAAGTAGGTGTATGTCTGACCAGCTTAAACACAATCAAATGATAAATTCTTTTTACAATATTATATATATATATATAATTATTAGACTCATGTTTGGATGTGACACACTTTTTTGTAATTTATTTCCAAGTAAATAATTAATTATGATTTTTTTTCTACTACTTTTCTAGAATACAAAAACTCTCGTGTCTGACCACGTTAACTTAGTCTAAAATTTATCAAATTAAAAACTTATTTTATTTTTCTTGTAGTAGAAATATCATAGAATGTGACACATATTTTGGATTTAAAAAATGTTATAAAGTTTTAAAGTTATAGCTATTTTTCAATAAGTCTATCAATCAGGACTAGAAAGATAAAAAATAGGTG
This sequence comes from Chamaecyparis obtusa, assembly GCA_027943335.1. Classification (NCBI taxonomy): domain Eukaryota; kingdom Viridiplantae; phylum Streptophyta; class Pinopsida; order Cupressales; family Cupressaceae; genus Chamaecyparis; species Chamaecyparis obtusa. Next base: position 846,009 of record BSBK01006524.1, read on the forward strand.
TATGTTTGACCACATTCAACAAAATCAAATGATAATAATTTTTTATAAGATTCTAGATAAAATTAGTAGACTCATGTCCAGATGTGATGTATATTTTTTTGTAGTTTTTTCCAAGCAAATAATTAATTATGATTTTTCTGCTACAAATTTTCCTGAATATAAAAACTCTCATGTCTGACCACCTTAACTTAGTCTAAACTTCATCAAATTGAAAGAAATGTTAATTATTGTTGTATTAGGTGAAGCATAGAATTTGATGTATATTTTTTATTTCAAAAAATTTATAATGTTTGAAATTTATAGTTGATTTTCAAAGAGTCTATCAATCAGGACTTCTTTTTCACATTGCCACTTTTTGGCATACCATGATCCTGCACATACCCACATGTTTATTGTATTGGTGTTATCACAATAGATAACCAATGGCTCAAAAAAATTTATTCCAATATCTTTTAGCATTTGTTTCATCCAAAAAAATTGAGTGCAATTAATAGTAACAACAACATACTCAAATTTGACAGTAGATTGAGCTATAAAATCTTTCTTTTTACTTAGCCATGAAACCAACTTTTTCCCAAGGAAAAATCCACCTCCACTAGTACTTTTCATATCATCAATATTCCTTTCCCAATCAACATCAGTAAAAGCATGTAGTTCAAAGTCATCATTTCTATCATACCATAAGAGATATTCTATTGTTCCTTTCAGATATCTAAATATCCTTTTCATAGTAGTCAGGTGTGTCTCTTTAGGTTGTGCCTGATATCTAGCTACAATTCCAAATATTAGAATAACTAAGAGGGGGTTGAATCAGTTATCTAATGTCCCAATTCCAAAATGTATAATCCAAACAATTATCTTAAACTTCTGATACTCAGTAACATGAAATACTATATTATTTGTGTATTTACCAATTACCAGTCATTAACATGTAATGATTACCGATCAAATCAGTTATGTAACATGCAAAGTATGACATCAAAAAAATATCACAATCAACATATAACACAAGAGATTTAACATGGAAACCCTATGAAGGGAAAAACCACTTGGAACCGGCAACCCAAAAATATTCACTCTTCTGAAGTGAGGTCGGTGAAGACCCAACCCTATTAAAGGTTTACAAACACACTATTAGGTGTGACCTTGTTAGAGGATTTTAGACCAACCGTTATTGTCCAACCAGAATTCTCTATGGGGTTGAGAGGATAACAATGTTCATTCTATGAATGTAACATATTAGAGACTTTCTTAGTCTACTCTATTAAGAGATTTGACTATGTACAATGGTTAAAATGTAACAGTATGTGATCTATCTTAATACAACTTAATTGCAGATATACAGATCAATGTTAAGCTCCTTCAAATCCTCTGATCAATGTATCTATTCTATTTCAATAATTTTAGTGACTTACAGTTGCTCAGTAATAGCTTCTTGTCGCTCGGTTTATTCTGTAGTTCGGTTCCTTCTTAACCAATATGATTATAAATGTACGAAAACTTGTTTACATGAAAAATTCTATAGTATATTCTTCTTTTGACATTTTTTCAATGTGAAACTCTTGTCTCTTATATAGACATGTAACTCATTTTCTTTTCATGTTCATCAATCTCTCTCTTTAGCATTGATGACAACTCAAGTAATATGAAATATACCATACACATACCAAACATGTATTCTACAACTCTGTGAACAAATGATGTAGATCTCCCTTAGCTTAATATGTTTAATCACTACATTACTTTAACAACATTAGGAATCTTCTATTCTTTATAAATGTTCTTCAATGTTCTACTCTGTTCAGATTGTCTGTCCCTTACATAGGTATCTCATTGGTTCCATATGATTCATTTTCATATTGTTTATCTCTCCCTTTGACAACAATGCCAAAAGCAATAAACAAAAAAATAGCTCTATGTTAGCCAAATAACTCTCTATTATCTAGTGCAGTCTCTATATCTCTGTGTACTAATATGCGAATCGGTTCCAGTTCTCTAAACTTTTCATAGCCTTAGAAATGATCCAAAGTGTGAACTATGATGCATCAACATGAGTGATCTTCTGATAAGATTAGACTAATGCAACATCTAGATCACCTTAGTGACTAGTAGATAGGGGATGGACCCCTAGTCTTGTCCTCAAATATTCAAATGTGTCCTTCGGTAGAGGCTTTGTAAAGATATCTGCAAGTTGTTATTTAGATGTAACAAATTATAACTTTACTTGCTTCTCCTATACTTGTTCTCTTAAGTAGTGATACTTAATAGAAATATGTTTTGTTTTTTAGTGCATCATTAGATTCTTTGAAATATTAATGGCACTTGTATTATCATAGTATATAATCATAGGCTCGGTGATTACCTCATTCATTCCTTCCAATACATGTTTAATGTATGCAATGTTTGAACAATTTGTAGCAATAGCCACATATTCTGCTTTAGCTATTGACTGAGAAATACAAGCTTATTTCTTACTTGTCCATGTAACAAGTCTTTCACCAAAGAAAAATGCTCCTCCGGTGGTGCTTTTTCTATTATCCACATTTCCATCCCAATCAACATCGGTATAAACTTTCAGTTCAAATTTGCCTCCTTAGGATACCATAGTCCATAGTCTTTAGTATTTTTCAGGTATCTTAAGATTCTTTTAGTAGCAACCATGTGTGATTCTCTCAGGTTAGTAGAAAATCTTGCAATAATTTCCACAGCATGTGCTATATCTGGTCTACTGTGAACTACATACATTAGCTTACCAATCATGGATTAGTAGAGTGTTTGATTTACCTCTATAGTTTCATCTTCCTTTGTCAGTTTACATCTAGTAGCCATTAGTGTTCCCACAGGTTTAGCATCTTCCATGACAAATGTCTTTAAGACTTCCTTTATGTATTTTGATTGTGTGATGAATATCCCATCACTCTATTGAATCACTTGTAGTCCCAGAAAGAACTTAATCTCTCCAAACATAGACATTTCAAATTCTTTCTTCATCTCATCAGCAAAGGCTTTACATATATGATCTTGGCCTCCAAAAATAATATCATCCACAAATATTTTAGCAATAAGAATAGTATCATTAGTATCACCTTTCATATACAAATTGTTATTCTCACTAGTCCTTACAAATCCTATACTTAACAAGTAAGTATGCAGTCTTTAATACCAATCTATCGGTGCTTGCTTCAAACCATATAAAATTTTATGTAGTCTACATACCATGTCTTTATTGTTGGGATCAAAAAATCCTTTTGGTTGTTCTATGTAGACCTCTTCTTCAAGTATTCCATACAGAAATGTTGACTTCACATCCATTTGATAAACCTTGAACTTCTTGTGAGCAGCGTATGCAAGTAGCATTCTAACACCTTCCTATCTAGTAATAGGTGCAAATGTTTGACCATAGTCAATCCATTCTTACTGTGCATATCCCTTGCATACCAATCTGGCTTTATTTCTTGTCACTTCTCCATTTTCATTCAGTTTGTTCTTGAAAATCCATTTAGTACCGATAACATTTTTATCTTTCAGTCGGGGTACTAAGCTCCAGGTTTTGTTCTTTTCTATTTTCTCTATCTCTTCTTTCATTGCATTAATCCATTCCTCATTCTCTAGTGCAACTTTCACATTTTTAGGCTCATATTCATAGACTAGACATGTAACTTGTCTTTCTTTTCTTCTTGTCATCATCCTAGCTTGTCTGTCTCCAATAATTTGTGTTTCAAGATGATGTCTTCTGACAAATCATTCTAGTACTTGGTCTCTTCTTTCTTGTTCATCCTAGGCAGGTACATTTTGTAATACCCCTCTAACCCTAATATAAGTTTTGTGTTTTTGAAATAATTAAGATCTTTCGATGTTTTCTTATAGCTTAAGTTGTACATGATACTTGTTTGATCTATTCCTATAGTTTGTTTATAATAATTTCATAAGCTAGTACTCAATGATTCTAATATTAGACATATTATCTAAAGGTATCATTTTTGTATGTATTTATCTCCGTGTATGTATTGAGTACCTTCAAGACCTTTATGAACATAGTTAGGATGTTATATGATATGTACTTGATAGATATATATAAGTGGTTATTTATATTTTCTTCTATTAAGGTTACTTTGGATGAATCTTGTATCTCACTTGATGATTTCATTGTGTTGATTTATTATTAGTATTGATAAGAGACTAACACAATGCTTGAGATTCTAACCTTTGTTATGATGATGCTACATGCTTTGAGTGTATATATATACATGATGTGTTTTCATGATTCAGGACAAAGTAGTAGTTACTCACATCGCTGAGGTCCACATGATGTATCAATCTCGGTCATTTGTCTGCAATGTTTTCTTTTATATGTATATCCGTGCATATGTATTTCTTCTTTGTGATGTAGGCTTGCAGGTATCGGGCATCGACTTCACCTAGCTTCATAGGTCTGAGAATGCCCTCAAATCCTTGATGGTTGTTGTTATAGAGATAGTACTAAGGCCCCTACATGAGTCCTCCTCTATCATTATTCCAATTTGGGAATATTAGGGTTCCTTCTTTGTCAGTCAACCTTTGGGTTAAAAACCCAGATCCAACACACTCGGTTGGGAATGGTTGTAGTTAGTGCCTTGTGGCCACTTGAATTCATTTGGTTGTATGATTTGTTTACTCATTTTATTTATTTCTCCTTCTTGGTATGATTCTTAGTTAATCTTTCTATGTTGTGTTTCAAGAGTTTGGCTTGACTTTCCTTGTTGACTTTGGTTGACCTTGTTTGATCTTATGCTTTTCTCGATATGTTTCATAGATGATTTCTATGGCCTCTTTGGATGATTAGATTTATTTTGAGGCATGTGATTTTATTCTACCTCAGTGATTATATCCTATGGTAATTATAAATAGGTAATAATATTGTGATATATTACTTCATAATCTTATAGATTATAGTGTTTGGTATTTGGCATGTATCTCTATATATATATATATATATATATATATATATATATATATGGGTGCACACATATATGTATTTATATATATATAATTTATATGTGATTATATGTTAATTATTGTAGATATTATTGATGGTGTATATTTTAGGATTAATCTAAAGTATAATATTATTAATAATTAAATATTAAATAATGCGAGGTATATTATTCTCAATTGTTAATTATTAATAATGAGGATAGGTATATATATAGATATTGATGTAATTAATGATGGCTTATGCATATATGATAGGATAATATTACATATGTGTAAGAATGAATACAGATAATATTTTATTGTATATTTGAGTAATATAGTTGTATGATATTAAGTTATTTTATAATACCCTTTAGTTAAGAGTTAGTTGGGAGTTGGTTACTTTTCCTCTCAACCTTTGGAAATCTATTTATATGCACTACTTTATCATTTGAAGAGAGGAGATTTTGGGGCTGAAGCATTGAGGAGAGGATGGCCTTACTTTTCATGGAGATTTTGGAGAGAAAACTTGGAGATGTGAGGGAGAGTTTGTAAGCATATGTCTTTAAGAATTTTTGGTTATCTTTGCTTTTGGGAGAGAGACATTTTTGTGAGAATTTCAGTAGTTGAGAGAGGGATTCTTTGCTGTGGAATTATTTCTTTCTTTCATGGAGATTTCTGAAAGTGGATAGGGTTTGAAGGATGCATCTCAAGTTTGGATTTGTCTTCTCTTTTGTTTCCTTCCTTCTTCGATTCAACCTTCGTAGGACATGAGGTATGGATTGAATATTTTAGTTACTTTATGTCTCTGATAGATTATGGATCTATTTATATATTATCATTATTTATTATATCTATACTTTTCATTTCTATGGTTATTTTAAAGTTTTGAGTTTTTGTTTGTAAGAATTGGCATGTGTTTTCCTAGGGTTTTTAGCAACCCATTTTTAGAGATCTATTATTATAATAATTTAAATTGCACCTAGGGTTTTAATAAATTGATTTTATGGAAGTAAAATTCATAGATCTCAAATGGGTATCTCTCTGATTTTATTTTTAGGGTCAAATTAATGCCTTATTTTTGACATTTTGGCAGACTATGCCTATCCATTCTTGATTCTGAATTTTTTGTCAAATGTATTCATATGCTACAGGCTGATATGATCATATAAAAGTCTGAATTTGATATAAAAGATTCTCCTAAGTCTTATATTTTATTTCCAACTATTTTGGTGAATTTTAATTATGTTTTGTGAAAATTACAACCATTTTATTGAAGGCAGGTCTGAACCCTAACCGGAATTTTCTGTTTTAAACCAGAAGTCATAACTTTCTTTCCCACAATTGGATCTTCCTAAAAATCAAATTGAGAGTCCATAATTATGTCATCTAAATCTCCACTGAAGTGATTTCCTTTATTATTTGTTTTGTGGAAGATATGGATGACTATTCTATGATGACTATTCTTTGCATTTAATCCTCGCTTGAAATAATTCAGTTTAAGAACATCATTAAGTTTTAAGGTTTTGTATGGTTACTAAAGGCTATTAGAATTTTTTTTTGGTTAATTGGATCTATTTATACTCTGAATATGTTTATAATATCACTTAGATGTCTTCTTATATGTTTGAAACATTCTGAATGCCATATTGGGTTTAGGGTTGTCAAGTGTACTAGGGACAACATATGTTTTCCTAAACTCAATCAAATGTTGTTATGGAATTGATATGAATTCTTGATGATAAATCTATTATGTTCTTATGATTTTTATATGTATGTTAGGGAACCTAAGTACACTAGGTGAGTGGCTCATAGTGAGGGGCCAGGGCCCTAAGTGGCTAGTACCAGGATAACCTACTGAGTTATTTAATCAAGTGATAACCTAAATAAATGAATTGGGAATGGGAGATTATTGGAATGAGAAATTACACACTAATCAAGATTAATTGTGACTCTTCCATGCCTTTAGTGCTAGTAAAGACTAAGGATGGGAGTGGGAGAAGGTACCTATGCATAGGTATGACTGAATGACCTTGTCTGTACGAGAGGCATTCGGTTCCGCATGTGCCTACTTGGGGGCCGGGGCCAAGAGTGGCTAGTACCAGGACAACCCAAGGGGTGAAGGCTATGTGATGACACTCACCTAGCTTGTAGCTTAGAGTCTCTACCAAATTTGATCATGCCTCTGGTAGTCCTTGTGGTCTTCTTGTCTTTTCTTTTGTGTTGTGACTTTGGGGAAATTTTATCACCACCTTAGGAATTTCCTAGTTGTTACCTCTTGTATGGGCCTTTGGTTCTATCTCCTAGCTCGGGGGAGTGGGCCTATTTGTTCCATGTGGTTGGGTGGTTAATATTTATATCGAGGTATTGATCGTGATTCTTTGGATGATCCTAGCACATATTCCTTTCTAGATCTATAGTTGAAGATTTCTTATTGGATATTTTAATATGTTGAGATGTACTTATGTATTTGTATTCATGTAATTTTTAATCTCCTAAAAGGAGTCTTGTAGTATTGATGTAATCTCAATTCAAAGCAATGCATAAGGGAATGGGTAGTTCTAGGTAAAAGAAAGGGAAAAGAATGTGGAATATTGGACATGTTACTAGCATTAAAAGAAAGTGTTTATGTTATTTCTCCTATCCTCTTATGTTTTCCACATGTAAAGGAAATAATCTTAAATATAGTTATATATAATGATGTATCACAACAATAATGTATTCTCTCTTGATGAAAGAATCTAAGGAAATTATTGAGAAATGATAGATTAGTGATTGGAATTATTAACAATGAATGGTTATGAAACAATGCAATAAAATAGTAATTTGATTTTAATGTTAATACTTGGTTCATGTTAATGAAGTACCTAGGATGATGCCTACCTTAATGAATATTAATCTTTTACCTAAATTATTAGAGAAAAGTGATATAAAGGATAGTAGATGTAGATGAAATCAATATGAATTTATGGAATGAGTTGATAAAAGGAATAATGATGTTGGATGATTAACTTATGTTTAATAAAATAAATAAGTTAGAGAAATTTAACTTGATGCATTAAAATGAATGTAGATCTTTTAAGCTCATGATTTCATGAATATCTTATGCATGTAAATGGTTTATATGATGTTGCTTTAGTAGTGACGTGAGGGGACCCGTGAGGACTTAAGTTGTATAAATATTACATTCAAGTAGTAGAAAATTATTTCTTCTTTTAGAAATATGAAGTGTAATGATGAATATTATTCTAGTTAAAATTAAAAAATTAAATTTACTACTTGCATTTTATAGAGGTTTATGTCTTGTCCTCTTGGGTTTCCTAGTGGGGCATTACACATTTGCTTGCTCAGTAGCTCCATCCTTCTCTTTGGTTTGTCTCTCTTGTTCCTCGGTAGAGTTTTCTTGTTGACCAGTTACCACTGCTTGATGTGTCAGTGGATACTCAGGTTGTTCAATATAAGTGAATCTACCATAATCTTCTAGTTCCTTCATGCTTTCCTCTTCATTTTTGTCATCAGACTCATCTACCTAAACATTAGTACTCTCAATCATTTTATTTGTAACCTTATTTAGACACTTATATGCTTTGATTTTTGTAGAATATCCTAAGAATATCCCTTCATCACCTTTTGAGTCAAATTTACCATTTCTCTCATCTTTCAAAATAAAGCATTTACTTCCAAAATTTCTGAAATAACTTAATGTTGGTTTGTGTCCAAACCACAACTCATAGTGTGTCTTGTTGGTGTCTTTCTTCAGTTGAACTTGGTTAAGCACATAAATTGTTGTACTAATAGATTCCCTCCAGTATGTCTATGCAACATTCTTTTGTAACATTAGTGTTCTAGCACAGTCAACTATTGACCTATTCCTTCTTTCAGCAATGCCATTTTGCTGAGGTGTCCTTGGTGCTGAGACCTATCTTTTAATACCATGCTCATTACAAAAATTAGTAAATTCATTAGAGATAAATTCACCTCCTCTATCAGATCTTAAGCATTTTAGTTCTTTCCCAGTCTCTTTTTCTACTTTTGCCTTATACCATTTAAACATTTTGAATTCTTCAAACTTTTCTTTTAGAAACATGACAATCATCAATCTAGTATAATCATCAACAAAGAGAATGAAATATCTATCACTGTAATAACTCTGAGTTCTCATAGGACCACATAGGTCAGTATGAACCAACTCAAGTATCTTCTTAGTTGAGTAATCTTTGCTTTTGAAACTTGACTTTGTCATCTTACCTTTCTGGCATTCATGGCACATAACATGATCTAGTTTAGACAAGTTAGGCAGACCTCTAACTCTTCTCTTTTTGCTAATCTTAATCATGTTATCAAAGTTCACATGACATAACCTTTTATGCCACAACCAGTCATCTTCATCTTTTATTATCAAACAAGAAGACTGATCAATATCAAGATAGAATAAATTACCTTTGGATTGTGTACCAGTTCTGACAAGTCTTCCTTCATTGTCATAGATCATTACCTTTTTTTCTCTCAAAAGCAAGTTGGTGGCTTGAATTGTTTAGCTGTGGCACACTTAGCAGATTGTAGTTTATTCCTTTTACCCAATATGCATTCTCACATCTTATCTTATCATTAATCAATAGTGAACCTTTACCTCTTACCATGCAGGGTGCATCATTACCCATTCTAACAGATCCTCCTTCATATTTATCAAGTTTGTCAAACTTCTCCTCATCACCATTCATGTGATGTGTACAACCACTATCTATAATCCATGTATCATTCCTATCAACTTTAGAGATCAGTGTTGTTTACTCATGTTTATCTTCTTCCTCCGAGTCATCTTTCATAGCAACAAACACTACTTCTACATCATCAACATAATCAGATTTAGATTCATTATCCTCAGCAATATAACATACCTTTTTTCCTTTGTCATTACTATCTTGGTTATCTCTCTTGTTATATCGGTAGTTCCTATTGCTTCTCCTTCCATAGCTTCCTTCAGATCAATTTTTGGTTCTTTCATCATCTTTCTTATGTGGACATCTAGCAGTAATGTGGCCAACTTCTTTACAGTTAACGCATGCTAAAGGTAACTTGCCTCTATACCTTCCTTTACCTTTAGGTAACCTTCTAGCCATAAGAGCTTCAAGTTCATCAAGCTCATCATTGGTATTTCTATCACTATCATTCTTATTATTTCAGCTACTAGACTTACCAATCTTCAGAGAAGTCATAAAAGAAGACTCAATAGTCAGTACAACACTATTGTCATAGTTATTCAATTCAAAAGTTGTAAGTTTACCAATCAGATTGTCAAGGGTAAGAACATTACCATCAGCAAATCTATTCTCATGAATAGCAAAAATTTTGATTGCATAAACTGGAAATAAAGTCTTGAGAACCTTGCTGACTATTATTTCTTCTTCAATTACACCATCAAATTCTCTAATAGCATGTACTACCTCTTTCAGTCTATTTTTATATTGCACAATATTCTCTCCTTCCTTCATTTTCATATCATCAAATCTACCTCTTAGTCTTTCAGCTCTGGCTCTTTTGACATTCACATCACCACTATAAATTTGAGAAAGTTTATCCCACATGTCCTTGGAAGTTGTGCGACTTTTAATATCCTCAAATTCAACATTGGTATAGTTAGAAACTATCTCCATCATAGTAATGTTGTGTTCATGCCTGTCTCTTAGTTGATCAAGTGTGAGGGGACTAGTGGGTGGTGAAATGTATCCATTTTCCATAAGTGTAAGGGAAGAGTTCCAAATTTTGGACACCTGTAACTTCATTCTACTTTGCCATACTGTGAAGTTATCTTTATTCAGCTTTGGTACTTCCCTCTTATACATTTTGAGATCTTTGTATTGAAGTCCTTAAAACTCTATTCTAAGAAACTTGTGCTCTGATACCAATTGTTAGAATAACTGAGAGGGGGGTGAATCAATTGTCCAATATCCCAATTCCAAAATATATAATCCAAAACAATTATCTTAAACTTTTGATACTCTGTAACATGAAATACTACACTATCTATGTATTTATCGATTACCAGTCATTAACATCTAATGATTACTGATCAAATTAGTTATGTAACATGCAAAGTATGACATCAAACAAATATCACAATCAACATGTAACACAAGAGATTTAACATGGAAACCTTGTGAAGGTAAAAACCACCTGGGACCGGCAACCCAAAAATATTCACTCTTCCGAAGTGAGGTTGATGAAGACCCAACCCTGTTAAAGGTTTACAAACACAATGTTAGGTGTGACCTTGTTAGAGGATTTTAGACCAATTGTTATTGTCCAACCAACATTCACTATGGGGTTGACAGGATAATAATGTTCATTCTATGAATGTAACATATTAGAGACTTTCTTAGTCTACTCTTGTTAGATTAGGTGAAATACTAATCTCCCAAGAACACCTGCATGCATAACCCTGTCACATGGAAGAAGCAAAGCATAGAAGCAAGAAAAATCATGGAGGCCAAAAAGCCAGAGACATCTTATGGACATGCAAAGAGCAATTTCTATTATGATCCAATAAGTGAATTAATGAAATACAAAGAGGGAATCCTTATAAAAGGATACCAAAACCCTAAAGGAATGAGATGCCTAAGTCTAACTTAAGTGTAGAGAATAATAGACTAATAATTAAATAAATTAATTATTAGCTATAATATGACAACTCTAACACCCCCCCTTAAGTGTAACTTAGGGAGAAGCTAAACAACTAAGGACTAAAAGATGCATGAAAACAAAAATGCATGAAAGAGCAATGGGTCCTGGCAACAAGGCCTGATCAGGTACCCAAGTACAATAAAATAAACTAGATGAAGGAAACAAAGCCTCCAATCTAGGGAATGTCCCAAAGAAAGGAACAAGAAAGAGCATGAAGCATCTCCGAAGCATGAAGCTGCAAACACTGTCAGAAGAATACTGCTGGAACCCCCACTGAAATAGTGCATGACCAGGTAGAGAAGACAAAGTCTGAAGAGCTGATCAATCAAAGAGGTGACCTCCAAAATAGGAATGAATGAGTGTCTATATAGTAGATGATCCATCTCACCGAAATGCATAGGTGCCTAGCCACTGCATCCGCCTAGTACATAGGAACAAAAACTGAATACGTAGATCACTCAACCGAACCAAGGAAGCAATAGAGCCAACAGGTGAACCCCCCCATAATGCTGAACATGGAGAGGGGTGACAGGAACACTGAAATGCAATGCCAGAAACATCTGCAAGAAGAAGAATCAAGAACACCAACAGTGCAACAGAAGTACACGCACAGGATAAAGGGCGGTGTCGAAGAAGAAGAATAGATCTTCTGGACACACAGCATGGGCTAATGTCATGGAAGGTACACTCACTTGACAAAGGTGGATGAGCACAAAAGGCAAAACATCATAACCCCCCATGGCACTTTATAACTGAGTGCGAGTACAAACAAACACAAGGAGTACAAGATCCCAAAATGCAACTGATGGCACTTTATCTCAGTGCGTTTATAGAAAAAAGAATGCAACAGTGGAGATATATACAATACTCAAAAGAAGAAGGAAAGAAGAATAGTGAGAACAGAAGCAGAAGTCATCCCAAGAATGGAGATCCGTGGACCTGTAAAAGCCAAGTAGTCCATCTGAGTGCAGAAAAGAAAAATCAATGGAGGAAGAACCTGGTATAGAATCTGGAAATAAGACCTCTAAAACTGAAAAATACACTGAACAAGCTTTCCGAAAATACCAAGTTTGCTGAAAACTGAGCCCGAATGTGAGAGATATAGTGTCCGGAATGCAAAAAGTACCCGTGACTTTGACTGGCAGAAAACCCTTGCAAATGGCAAAATCAAACAACCAAACTGAAAAAAATAGAACGGTCTCAGAACTAGCTTTCCATCGATATCTCGTTTGGCAAAAAATGCCATCGTATGCTCAAGTTACGGCAAAAATAGTGACAGGTGCTCTGGCAGGCACCTGAAAAAGAAAACCTCAGAATTCAACAGCCTGGTGCGAAAAATGGAAAAATAATCTGGAAAAAATCTCTTCATATAAAACGACCATCTCGGAATCATCTTTCCGATGATGTCTCATTCGCCCACTAACTCCTCCGTATGAGCAAGTTATGCCAAAAAAAGCATCAGGTGCTCTAGGAAGGCAAAAAAGTAGTCCTACTTTCGAAGGCATGGTACGAAAAATGAGGCAAAAAACTCAAAAAAAAACCTCCATAATTGCGTGCGTCTCGGAAAGAGCTTTCCGATGATATAAAAAACTCCCAAATACGCCTCCAGATGAAGAAGATATGGCAAAAAAGGCCCAATTACCCCTAAAAATAGCTTCAAAAAATTATTTTTTTAAAGCCTCTGGAGCTGGAAATGCAAAGCCCCTGGGCGCATGGCGCGCGCAGGGGGCTGGAGCTAGAGCTCTCGGTCACCCATGTGACCGCCGCTAGGGCCCGCAGGGCTTAAAACCCCGTCGGGCGGCCGACGGAGCGGTGGGCGGAGCTGAGCGGGGGCCGTCGGCGGAGCAGAGCGGAGGGCGCGGGGGCGCTGGCGGAGCCGGGGTGGCGGCCGGGCCGGGCGGCGGCTGGGCGGGCCGCGGGGCTAGCAGAATGGAGCAGGGGCGGCGGGGCCGCGGGCGGGTGGAGCTGGGCCGCGACTCTGTGGTGGCCGCTTGGCGGTGCGCTGGTGGCCGCTGGGCGGCCGCCCAAAATGATATATTTTTTTTTAATATTTTTTTAAAAAAAAATCGCCGACTGTACCCACCTCGAAGTGCGTGCCAGGGGTCGTACGACCCTGGTATGCAAAAAAAATTTGCCTCAGATGCCACTGTGTCCAAAATGGACAAGTTTTATATGGATTTAGGGGTTCTTGGGCCTTCCGGACACAATGGTGGTGTCCATTTTTGCCCAAGGTGAGCCAAATTTTGGCTCCCCCCCAGATCCACAAAAAAAACTTCTGAAACCCTTGAAAACCTCCTGCTTCTGAAACACTTCAACAAAACACGAACAACGAGTAGCAAGATGGCTCTGATACCATGTTAGATTAGGTGAAATACTAATCTCCCAAGAACACCTGCATGCATAACCCTGTCACATGGAAGAAGCAAAGCACAGAAGCAAGAAAAATCATGGAGGCCAAAAAGCCAGAGACATCTTATGGATATGCAAAGAGCAATTTCTATTATGATCCAATAAGTGAATTAATGAAATACAAAGAGGGAATCCTTATAAAAGGATACCAAAACCCTAAAGGAATGAGATGCCTAAGTCTAACTTAAGTGTAGAGAATAATAGACTAATAATTAAATAAATTAATTATTAGCTATAATATGACAACTCTAACAACTCTATTAAGAGATTTGACTATGTAAGCTCTTTCAAATCCTCTGATCAATGTATCTATTTTGTTTCAACAATTTCAGTCACTCACTGTTGCTGGGTAATAGCTTCCAGTCACTCAGTTTATTCTACAGTTCGGTTCCTTCTTAACCAGTATGATCAGAAATGCATGAAAACTTGTTCACGCAAAAAATTCTCTAGTATAGACATGTAACTCATTTTATTTTCCTGCATCAAATTTTGCCTCTTAATCATCATTGTAGATTTTGCCTCTTTAACCTTCCTTGGCTGATGTGTCAATAAAATTTTTCACTTCAATCCATCAGATCTTTCTCAAATTATGTTAGCTATCAATCTTCATAACAAACATTATCTATTACCTTAATGTTATACATTTCCAGCTCATTAGTCCTTATCAGCTAAACTATTCATTTAATTATTTTCCCTTTCTTGGTTAACAAAGAAATGTGTCGATAAACAGAAGATTGGTTTACATTGTTCTCAGTAGACACTACGCTCCATCGGTGTATACTGTAATGCTTCATTAACTGACAACACAACTTTGTGTCTTTCAACTCTATTCCTCATTATAGATGAATGCAACATAATTAAGTCAATATCATAAATTCATAGACTTATCAATAAGTTACTTAGTGTATTCCTTATCCTCATCTGTCATATACATCTCTCTCATGTATGTTCTTCATTACTTTCACTCCTGTTCTATAAATGTTTTGGTATAGTAACTTAAGAATAAATATTATCAAACTAGTTGACATCTATGACAACACAATATTGATTTAATCATCTTACACATCTAATCAGCAGCTCCTTGGTGATCTATGTATCACAGATTCTTCAATCAGGTTCTAAATCAGTTGTAGTTCATCACCAACAACATTACCAATATCTGATCTAGTGTGAGTTAGATATTGTAGTCCACCAACCAGCAATCTATACTTGGTTTGAAAAACAAACTTTTTCTCATCATTATTTTTCAATTTATGACTAGTCACCATGGGTGGACCAACTAGTTTACAGTCTTCCATTCCAAACTTTTTCAACATTCCTTAAGATACTTAGTTTGAGAAATACAAATCCCATTCTTGCTCTAATTTATTTGCAATCCAAGAAAGAATTTCATTTTTCATATCATCAACATCTCAAATTCATTTTCCATTTCCTTATAAAATTTCTTACACCTCTCATCATTGCCTCCAAAGATATTATCATCAACAAAAACTTCTACTATAAAAATTCCATCTTTGCTAGTTCTTAAATACAAGTTACTGTCAGCATTACCTTTTATGAATCCAAGGCAAAGTAAGTATTTGTCTAACCTCATACCAGGCCCTTGGTGCTTTCTTTAGTTCATATAGTTCCTTCTTCAACTTGCATACCATGTCTTCATCTTCAAATAGAGGAAATCCATCAGGTTGTTTTATATAAACTTCTTCTTCAAGCTCCCTATTCAAAAATGCAGATTTTACATCCATTTGATATACCTTGAAGTTCTTATGTGCAGCAAAAGCCAAAAATAATCTCACAATTTGTATCCTAGGAACATGAGCAATTTTTTCTTCAAAATATATGCCTTCTTGTTGTGAATAATCTTTATATACCAATCTTGCTTTATTTCTTACAACAATTCCTTCTTCATTCATTTTGTTTCTGAAAACCCACTTAGTTCCTATCACATTTTTGTCTTTAGGTCTAGGAACCAATTCCCAAGTGTTAGTTTTCTTTGCCTTATCCAACCCTTCCTTCATAGATTTAATCCAAGATTCATCTCTACAAGCTTCATCAGTAGTCTTTGGTTCAACTTGAGAAATCAAATAAATTTCTTACCTTGTCTTTGAGCTAGTCATTACTCCTTGACTTGTATTACCAATAATTTAATTTTTAGGATGATTTTTCCTAACATACCTCAAATTCTTAGGAATCTTAGTAGCCTCATTTTTGTCATCATCATAGGCATTTTTTTCACATTCATTCTCAACAATTTCTTCTTCTTATGTAGTAACAACCTCTTTGACCTTTGTATTTTGATTTCAGTCATACATTCTTTCTTGTATCTGAAAATTTTCATCTATCTTCATATTGTTACTTTCAATCATCTTTCTTAATATTAGGTTAAAGCATTTGTAATCCTTTCTTTTAATAGAATAACCAAGGAAAATTCCTTCATCACTTCTAGCATCAAATTTCCCTATTTCATCATCTCCTTTGATATAACATTTACTACCAAATATTCTGAAATATTTTATAGTAGGAGAATGATTAAACCATAGTTCATAAGGAGTCTTCCTTGTTCCTTCTCTAATTTGGATTCTGTTCAATGTGTACAATGTTGTCCCAACAACTTCTCTCTAATGCACATGAGATATATTTTCTTCAAGCAATATTGTCTTAGTTGCATCTAATATTGTTGTATTTCTTCTCTCTACTATTCCATTTTTATATGGAGTCCTAGGAGCAGTTGTTTTCTTTTGTATCTCACACTCTTCACAATATGAATTGAATAGATCTGAAGTAAATTCTCCACCTCTGTCTGATCTCAGACATTTTATCTTTAATCCCGATTCATTGTCTACTTTTTCTTTGTATATATTGAATTTTTCAAATACTTATGATTTTTGTTTCAAGTAAGTGATCCACATCATTCTATAAAATTCATCAACAAAGAGTATAAAATACCTTTCATCATAGTATGATCTTGTCTTTGTAGGTCCACATAGGTCTGTATGTACTGGATCCAACTTTCCTTTTTTTGTATATGATTTACTTTTATAGCTGCTTCTAGTCTATTTTCCCATAACACATTCTCTACATATGGTGTTAGATGGTTTTACAATCTTAGGTAGGTCTGTCACTACATTAGTCAAGCTTGCCTTCACAATATTATCAAAATTGACATGAAAATATCTTATGTGCCATAACTAACTATCATCTATCTTCGCAACAAAATAAGAAGCTTCAAATGTATTTAACTCAAATACATTACCTCTAGATTTAGTACCAGTTTCAATCAAGTTTTCTATCTTACCTCTGATAAAATATTTCCCATCAATGAACTTTAATTGATATCCATTATCCATTAGCTATCCAACACTCAACAAGTTATGCTTAAGTCCATCAACAAGTAGTACATTGTCAGTATTAGTCCTTCCATCCAACTAAATAGATCCTAGTCCTATGATAGGTTTAGGAACATTGTCTCCAAATCTTACAACCCCACCATCATACTTCATTAGTTTAACAAACTTGTTTTTTTCTCTAGCCATATGATGTGAGAAACCACTATCTATAACCCATTCAAATTTCTTATCAACATGTGATACTAAAGATTTTTCCTCATATTGGTTTTTCGTCTTTAATAACAATAAATCCAATCTCCTCATAATCCAAATAAACATCATCAAACATACCTTCACTAGCATAATAACATTCCTTATCCTTTGAATACTTAGGCTTGAAAAACTTAGGTTTGTGCCTAGGAACTCTTGTAGGAAATCTAGATGCAAAATGACCTATCTTATTGCATGAAAAATATTTCAAAGGTAACTTTTCTTCAAATTTACCCTTACCTCTCTTTTCTCTTCTACCGACCAATGCAACAAGTTCATCTAGCTTTCCTTCTTCTTCTTGTATTTGTTCCCATTCATCAGTATATTCACCAAGCTCTTCTTTTATGTTCTCACTTCTGGTGCTTGTAATTGCACACATTATCTTTCTATGTGTAGAGGCCTTAAATTTTGTTTCAACTTTAGGTACAAAATCTCTCCTTTATGCAACTTCAAAGGTAGTTAGCTTTGCAATCAACATTTCTCTGATAAAGTTTGGAGTCAAAGGTATGATTTATTTTATAGCCTAAATTTTGGTCTTGTAATAGGTGTTAATGATGTAAGGATCTTTGCAATGACTTCTTCCTCTTCATAAGTTCCTCTAGAATTTTTTATTCCAGTCAAAACTTCTATAGCTCTTTGTACATAAGCCCTAACATTTTCATCATCCTTCATTTGCAGCATCTCCATCCTTGTTTTCTAGTTCTGTAACTTTTTTTTCTTGGTAAACTTGCCTCCTTCATATAGTGCTTCTAATCTTGTCTAAATCTTGTGTGCAGAATCCAAATCTTTCACTTGAGTAAATTCTCCTTTACAGAGTGCACCAATCAGTGCTTCCCTTGTGACCCAGTTATATGAAAATATCTTATTTCCTTCATCAATAGCATTATCCAATTCATCCTTGGCCTTCATGGTTTTTTCATTCTTTGTGATCATCTAGTAGTCAATGCCTAAACATAGCAAATGAGTTCACATATTTTTCTTCCAACTGTCAAAGTTTTCAGGGTCAAATTTTGGAGTATCCTTCCTATATAATGCCATCTCCAAGATCACCTCAAGGTGTTAAGATTTCTCTCTAAGGACTAGTAGCTCTAATACTAATTGTTAGGAATAAAAGTCCACCAATACATCTGAGGGGGGGGGGGGTGAACCATTTGTATAAAAAAATTATTAAACTTTAAACATTGAATAGAAGAAATATAAAATCAAATGAACACAATGAATGCCAATGCAATAACACAATATTTTTTCTCGAGGAAACCCTATTAAAGGTAATACCCCAGTGGTAATTAACACTGACTTTGATATATTGAGAGTATAGTATCCTTTTCAGAATATCTATCCCTTTTAGGAGCTGATTAAAACATTATAGTACATAGTCCTTGTTAGAGGACAAACCTTGTTAGGAGTCAAGAAGAAAAGGGAAGGCTCATTTCCCAAAGAAGGTTATGTCCACCTTCAAAAATCACTATTCACAACACAAGTGTATGTAAAAAATACATAATCTTTGAACTGGTTGATAGCAACTGTCTTTGCCTAATCAGTTCCAATGAAGTACATAAGTTATCCTCTACTCTACATCTAGTAGAAAAAAGCTCGTAGCTTCCACAATTACCTTTTACATCACATACATTATAAATTTTCAAAATAAAATATCTTACATATATAACCAATTAGAAAATAAATGATCGGGTCAACCATTTAGGCTTTTCTAATATACAATTAATTACATAACTCCTTGCTAAGATACACACAATATCCAAAACAAGTATACAAAAATTACAATTCAATATTTAAGGACCAATGTCCATAATTCATGATCTCCATCCATGATACTATTAGGAATGGGAACACTAACGGGGGGGGGTGAATTAGTGTTCACTTTATTTTAACTTTTCACTTTAATCTTTATGCTTAACTTAAATGCTTAAGTACTGAATTAAAAATTCACATAAACATGAAACATGAAATCAACACATGACACCAATATGATTATGGGGAAACCCAAATAGGTAAAAACCCCAATGGGAATTGACACCCACTAATATTCTGCACTAGTGTTTTGTGATCCTTGCTAGAAGATCCTTTACCCTATTAGGAGTAGCTTTACAATGCTTTTAGTATAGTAGACCTTGTTAGGGTTCAGACCCTATTAGGAGTCTTTTACAATGATCCCTATTAGGGGAGTGGACTCACTTTCCTAGAGCTCACTACTCAAATGATGAAGGCTACAACCTTCTATTATCAGATACACACTATATTTTTTGGGTGAACTGTCACTATGACACTGCTTGTCAGATCAGTTCCTTTTGTGAGCTGATGCTTTTACCTCTAGAAAATATATAATACATCATATGATATCTTCACATACCTCTACTATGCTTATCACAACTCTATTACAACTTTCATACCAAATAAAATGGGTGCATCTTATATTTATACACTCATACAAACAAAACAATTAGGTCATCCCTTAGACCTATTACAAAAAATGCTTCCAAATGAATTGGCTTAAGCATGCTTACATAAAAAAAAATATACATGTCAAAAACCTAAATACAATAGGTGCATAGCCTTTACAACTTTACATTATAATCACAAACCAAAATGCTAAATGTCAGCTCTATGCTCTGTTCTTTGCTGGCACACACTGGCTGTGCACCTTCAACTAACTATATCTTTCACATATTTGCATATCTACTTATGTTCTCATAGACCAAGCATAAGTATAGTCTAGAAATATTAACTTTAGGGTGCATACCATAATTCATCTGTAGACACGTGCGCTGATGCTCTAAGCTACAGGAACTTTGTACACTGTCCAGTCTTCAATACTTAATTGAATTCTGATCTTCCACTAAGTGCACTGACTCCAAAATACTATATGACTTTGTTGCCATAGTGACAACACTATATCAAGTCATATACTTTAGTATAGACAACTTGCCAATAATATCCCCCTTTTTCATTGATGGCAACAAAGGAATATGGCCAAGTTGCTAACTGTCCCTTAACACAAAATATTTTTGTCTTCTATACATTTGTATACATACTCTTATATCTCCCTATACATCTTATATATTCCATATTCTATACAAATCCCCCTTTGACATTAATGACAAAGGTGTATCAAAAACTTTATCTACATATGCTTACTGAGGGAAAACATTTGGATATGTTGTCTTAAGTTTTTGAATCTCCTTCCAAAAAGTTATCAGTGAATTGACTATCTAGAGATGGGCGTATAATGCATATTGTAGCTTCTCCATCTTCTCCAAGTCACTATTGGGACCATGATCATAGGTTACCATGGTGGCATCAATCTTCTTGACGTTCTAATTGAGGATGTCTAAGGAGGGTGCAAGACCATTTCTCAATTGAGTCTATCTTGACCTTATCCTTGCTATCTCTTTCTCTTCCTTCTCAATCTTGTCTATCTAACCCTAGTAGACATTTTTGCACATATTCACATCAGTGGATGTGTCTATCACTAAATTCTTCACCAATTCAATCATTTATTTTACCTCTTTGATCTTCCTTAAATGAGCATCTATGAGCTTGTCTTGATCCACACATGCTGCAATGATCCTTCTTCCTTCATCAGCAAATTCTTTCAAGGATGCCTAACCAGACTTAAGTGAACTTAAGTCAAGTGCAAATTTATTGATCAACTCATTCAAACTCTTCTTTAAGTACTTCTCTTCTCCTACTATGGCTACAGATTCCTCAAGGCTAGAAAAATTGCTTTTGAACTATGAGATTACTGTACTCACATCATCAACTGAATGAACTTTTTGCACTTTCTTATCCTCTAGTAGAAAACTGTTCAAAATATTCAATGATTCCATAAGAAGAGGATTTCTCATGACTTTATTCTCCTTTTCCTTCTCCATAGCTAGGACACTAAACTTAATCAGGTCTTATTCTTTCTAGGAGTTGAAACTACTTGTGTCAGGTGTCAAACTTGACAACAATGCTGAGGAGGGAGTGATGGGAGTGATGTCCATCACTTCTTGTTTCACTGTGACTAGTTCAAAAAAAGTTTCATCTTTAATTTTTTTTTCCTTTTCTCCTTCTTTCTTCTCTTGTTCTTTCTCAACAAATACATCTTCTATGAGTACTTCTTGCTGAGTGGGAGGTGTACTTTTGCATAGGATTTCATCTTTCTCAATTCTGACAAATGATTCTGCAAACTTGTGCAAATCATTATTAGTAGCTACCATGGCTATCTCCACATTATCTATGATAATAGTGCTATCTTTGTGTGATTCTAAAATGGGCACAAACTTCTCTACCTTTGTTTGAATTTATGCTATTGGCGTTGAGACCTAAGGACCTGTCATTGTACATTAGTGGGCTCTGCCACTTTATCTTCCTTATTTGTTACTTGTACTATGGGTGTAGTGGGAGGATACATGTGTTGTTCTAAGAACACCTTCTCAAAAGCCTTTTATGTTTCCTCTGTTATTAGCTCATAGTCTTTGTTCATAATGTGAAGAGTTCTCATCTTAGCCCTTAGGTGCAGCTTTACTAAGTTTAATATCAATGTCTTTTCATCATTGGAACATACTGGTAGACTATTTTCTAATATCTTTTCTCTGATCCTTAGATCTTCCCCATTTGCTTGTTTCTTTTGAAATTCCAAGATATCCCATACTCTATTTGGAATAGCAGTTTTTAATTCAAGAACTATTTTCTTGAACTTGATCATATGTTTGATAATCATACCATGAATTTTTGATTTATCAATCTCACTGTATGTGTCATAATATTTCTCTACTTGATCAAATATTCCCTCATCAATAATTCTTGAGCTCAAAACTTTAAGGCTAGGCTTGAATCCTACCTTAGGAGGTGTTTGAATGTTTCTCTTTCTCCTTGTAGCATGTGAGGATGGATGGCTGGTGCTAGCTTCTTTCTTCCTCTTAGCTATAGGCTTATACTCTAGAGGACCAATAGGATCACTAGTTTCTTTGGGCGTAGGAGTGTCTTATTCTTTATCCTTCTAACTGTCATATTTTTCAACTTTTATTTTCTTCATCTTAGGATCTTCTTGTTCTGCTTCTACTACCGTGCTCTTCAATTCTAAGGAAATATTTTCATCCCTTGCTTTATCAAGGTCTACTTGAGATACACCATGTATTCTTAAGATCTCAGATGTGACCTTAGCAACTTTTCTTTTAGTTGCAACACTGTTCAGTTTTGCATCAACTTCTCTAGTATTTTCTTCATATGTTCCCCACCTAGGTTCATTTGGATCTTTGGGGGCTGATAGCAATACTTTCACATAAGCTTCAAGAACATTTTCCTCTACCTCATACCCAAGTGGATGAATCCACTTAGTTCTAGGCTCCATAGCTTCCATACAAGTAGCGTCTATCTCCACCATAAAGCATATTGAGTCCTTATATTTTTCTACAATGCTTTCTAGAAACCTATACCTCATCTGCATCTTAGCTCTAAAGGTTTTCAATTCCAATATGATATAGTCTCTCAATGTGTTCTCAGTGCATGTCTTGATGGATATCTATGGCATGGTTGGAATGGACTTGTCTAGATACAAGTCTGATACTTTACCAACTATATGAAGGTACATATAGATGATAAGGGACCCAAACATGAATATATTTGTGTTGTCATGTTTGATAGCCTTGATGTTGTCTATCAACTATGCATGCAAGATCTCACACAAGTTAAATTCTCCATCTTCTTGTACAAGTCTGATGGCTACCAGAATAGTGCCCACAAACACACTATTCACCCTACTGGTGTGATGAAATTTGTAACCTAGTATCATTGACAACAATTTGATGTCTACCTACTCAATCAAATCAATAGTCATGCAATGCCTATCACTTTTGGATTTACATGTTTGTTCCACCATTTTCCTGACATCCTTTCCCATTGGAAGGACAATGCCTATCCTAGAAAGGCCTATCATCTCATGTATCGAGTCTCTTGTGATTCTTACTACTACATATCCAATCCAAAACAAATCATCATGGATTCTTCTCCACAAAATCTTTATCCATTCTATTTCATAGAATTCATATGTCATGGCATAATCGACAATGGGGTGATCATTCCATTTGGTGTACTCATCCATGAAGGTTTTATCTAGTTTCATTAGTGTGTCCATGTGAACCCTTAACCTATCTAGTCCAATGGGTTCCTTCTTATAATAGATGTAAGACCTTATGTCTTCTACATGCATGACACCCATTGGTGTGCGGGAGAATGCTCCCTCTAAATCATCTAGGGTTGATTTAAATGGGTGCCCCTTTAAAACATATCTTTTATTCTTAGAGACATCATAAACAATGGGAGTGGCCATGACTTACTTGATAAACACTTTTCAATTGATCTCTGAGATATTTTGAAGGCTTCCAAATCAACGCAACAAGCTAGGGTTTCTACAACTAATCAAATGCACCATAATCACTAATAGTTCAATCTTCAAATCTTCATGACTAGCTTCCAAGGCTCTTCTTCTCTCTAATCGCATTGAATACAAATGCAATGAGTAATGAGACAACTTTCTGTGTACTTAAAGTGAGAATTCTGCCATTAATGCATGTTACATAAACCAGGATGTCACTTCAAAATTCTAAACTTGAGTTCTACTAACAATCAACATGTGCACTCTTTCACAAATGTTTCTATACACTCCAAAAGCTTAAGTCCAAAGGCACATACTCTAAGAATTAGTATACCAGCCATGTAGGGGTCTAGAGCTAAATTAGCTCCCCCTATGACCCTGAGGGCCATTTATGCAGATGTAGAGGGTGGGTCCACTGGGGATGCATCCAATACATTCTCATTAACCTTGTCCTTCTTTCCTTCTGACCAAATCAAGCTCCTATCCTTTGAGGCTTTCAAAAACTTGACTTCTCCTTCGGGATCCAATATTAGTTCTTCGGCCTTTTTAGGGCTTTCTTGACCTTGCCTCCTTGATCTATGAAATTTTGAGATATGTCCAGCCTTGTTACAGGAGTGAAAAATGATTGGAGGTCTTAGATTCCTCGATGCATTGATATGATTCACCATTTTGCATTATTTTGCTAAGTGGCCATTATAGTTACGTATTTGACATGTAACATTTTGAGAACTTCTAACATTGATCTTATTCTAATTTATTTGATCATGTTGAATCCTATTCTTCTTTCTAGTCTTGCAATTCACTACTCTATGACCAAATCTATTGCATGAATAACAATAACCATTAAAAGGTTTTACCTCTATATAGTTCCTTGCAATATGTCCAGGCTTTTTACATGCAAAACAAGTGCATTCTCTAGGCTTGTGCTCATTCTTAGGAGGTCCACCATTATCTTTGGCTTGATCTTTAGTCTTTTCAACATTGGTAGAGTCCTTTTTTGTATTTTTACTTGCTCACATATTGTCAATCTAGTTTTGTGCTTCATTATATCCAATATAGCTCTCCTTTGGCTCTTCTTGCATATAACTGAGATTCTATCAAATAAGAACTGGTGTGCAATTTTTCAATATGATTCTTTGCTTCTTTCAATTTGCATTCCAAGCTTTCCTTGATATTCCTTAGCTCCAAGATTTACAAGTTAGCTTCCCTTAGTTCTTCATTGAGTTGAAGGTTCTTCTTGACTTGTTCATTGTAGACATCTTGATTGTTCATTAGTTTGCCATCAAATTTTTCAAGGTGACTTAATAAGGATGCATTTTCTTCATTCAACTTCTTGAATTTTTCTTCAAGATCACTATTAGAACATCCTTTCAAATCCTTTCTTAGTCTTTTGATAACTAATTGAGCATCACTGAATTTTTCTTTTAGTTCTTCAATTTCTCTTTTTGAACTATCTAGGTCTTCAAGAGCTACTTTAATATTCTTCTTCAAACATTTCATTTTTGCTTTTTCCATGATCTCCTCAAGTGGTTAAAATTCTATTCAGAGGACTAGAGCTCTGATACCAATTGTTAGGAATGGGAACACTAAGAGGGGGGGGGGTGAATTAGTGTTCACTATATTTTAACTTTTCACTTTAATCTTTATGCTTAACTTAAATGCTTAAGTACTGAATTAAACATTCACATAAACATGAAACATGAAATCAACACATGACACCAATATGATTATAGGGAAACCCAAATAGGTAAAAACCCCAGTGGGAATTGACACCCACTAATATTCTACATTGGTGTCTTGTGATCCTTGCTAAAAGATCCTTTACCCTATTAGGAGTAGCTTTAAAATGCTTTTAGTAAAGTAGACCTTGTTAAGGGTCAAACCCTATTAGGATTATTTTAAAATGATCCCTGTTAGGGGAGTGGACTCACCATCCTAGAGCTCATTCCTCAAATGATGAAGGCTACAACCTTCTATTATCAGATACACACTATATCTATTGGATGAACTGTCACTGTGACACTGCTTGTCAGATCAGTTCCTTTTGTGCGTCAATGCTTTTACCTCTAGCAAAGCTCTAATACATCATATGTTTTCTTTGCATACCTCTACTCTTCTTATCACAACTCTATTACAACTTCCATACCAAATACAATGGGTGCATCTTATATTTATACGCTCATACAAAAAAAACAATTAGGTCGGCCTTTAAACCTATTACAAATAATGCTTCCAAATGAATTGGCTTAAGCGTTCTTACATAAAAATAAATATACATGTCAGAAACCTAAATATAATAGGCACATAGCCTTTACACATTTACATTATAATCACAAACCAAAATGCTAACTGTCAGCTCTATGCTCTGTTCTCTACTGGCACACACTAGCTTTGCAACTTCAACTGACTATATCTTTCACATCTTTGCATATCTACTTATGCACTCATAGACCAAGCATAAGTATAGTCTAAAAAGCTTAAATTTTAGGGTGCATACCATAATTCATCCATACACACATGTGTTGATTCTCTAAGCTATAGGAACTCTATACACTATCTAGTCTTCAATACTTAATTGAATTTTGATCTTCCACTAAGTGTGTTGACTCCAAACTACTATATGACTTTGTTTCCATAATGAAAACACTATATCAAGTCATATACTTTAGTATAGATAACTTGCCAATAGATACACATTACAACTATGAATTCAACTTCCAAATAGGTCATCTCCAGAACACATGCCACAACTGGCATCATGCTTCTTTTCATACCTTGCTAAGACCAACAAATAATATTTAATACACTATCTATCATACCTTAATCTTGCATACCCTGAATCCTCATCACCTGTCAGATATACCCAAAACTCAAAGACTTACTCTGTCATCTTCCACTATCATTTTCTAGTAACCAATCTTCATCAAATATTATGTAGCTCAACCAATATGTAATATTACATCATGTGATTTTAGAAATAAGATCACAACACCTTCATGTACACACAACTATGTTCACATGATCTGAATCATCCATACAACTTTTGTACACTAATAACCAACATGTTCTCTTCATAGAAACATATGTTAACATCAGTGACAAAACATGAATGACAACATTAGTAATTCCAACATCACTTATCATAGTGATTAAACATATTAAATGTATTCAACAATCTCCCCAATGCATTAGCAATATCCAACATTTCAAAGGAATTCAGTTATGTATACCGAGAGTATCAATGAGAACTAATTTTATAAAGGAGAAGCATAGAAATGGTCTAGTTGGACACTTTGGCATTGATAAGACATTGAGTTTTCTTAAGGAAAGGTATTTTTGGTTGCAGTTATATAAGGATATTAAAAAATTTGTGAAGAGTTGTGGAATTTTCCAAGTTACAAAAGGAGTAAGTCATAAAACTAGATTGTATATACAGATTTTTGTTCTCGAGAAACCTTGGAATGATATCAGCATGGATTTTTTTCTTGTCTTACCAATGATAGAAAGAGGTAATGATTCCATATTTATTGTTGTGGATAGATTTTCCAAGATGGCACATTTCATATGATGTAGGAAAACATCATATGAAATTCACATCTAGCAGATCTTTTCTTCAGGGAGATTTTCATATTGCATGGATTATCAAGGAGTATCATCTATGACTAAGATAATAAGTTTGTTGGCTATTTTTGGAAGACTCTATGGAAGAAATTGGACACTAATTTGAGTATATTTTGACATTTCATCATAGAATGATGGACAAACAAAGGTTGTAAATGGAAGTTTGGGTAACCTATTGAGATGCTTAGTTGGAAACAAATTGAGTAATTGGGATTTAATGTTAGCACAAGAAAAGTTTGCATATAATTATTTAGTGAATACAAGTACTGACAAGACACCTTTTCAATTTTTTACTGGAATACAACCAAGTAGTATATTAGACTTGAAAGATATTGGTGGATAATAGAAGAGGAGTGTTGAAGGGGAATAATTTGCTGAATTCATGAAGTCATTGCATGAGGAAGTGAAACATAAGTTGGAGTAGAGTAATCATAAATACAAAGATATTATAGATAGGTCAAGAAGACATAATATTTTTGAGGTTGGTGATGAGGTAATGGTTCATGTGAAGAAAGGAATATTTCCTATTGGAGCCTATAGTAAGTTGAAGATGAAGAAATTTGGTCCCTGCAAGGTACTAAAGAATTTTGATAGTGGAAATGCTTATGAAGCAAAGTTACCTGATGACATCGACATATCATCAATATTCAACATTCTAGATATGTATGAGTATCATGAGTGTGATCAAGAAGTGACAGTACCATGTTATTATCCTAAGAAGAAGATAGAAGAATTTGAACATATTTTGGAATGAAGAGTTTGTAGAAGCACAAGAGGAAAGGACTACATGGAATACTTGGTAAAGTGGAAGAAAAAACCAATTAATTGAAGAATTTACATGGATTTATCAATCTAATTTGGATTTCGCTCAAGTTATATCTCACTAATGATTCAAAGAATCATTTATTTTCAACATTGGGTGTCTTTTGTAGGAGCATCTTGGGTTTGTGGAAATCCTATATCTTGGTAGCTTGTTATATGTGCTTGATAACTGATTTGGAGATCTTGGTGGAGTGTTCTTGTTTTTTCACCAAGAATCTTGTTACCTCTTTGTGTGCTATCTCTTCTCAGTGGTTCCTTTCACTGAGTGGCTTTGTTGTGCTTTTTTTTACTCAATGGTGTTTTTCATCGAGTGGGTTTGATGTGTTTTATGTTTCTTGATGGCCTAGTTCACTAATGGGTTTAGTTTTGGATCTTTTGTCTAGGAAAATTTGTGTATTTAATTTTGGTCATGATATTACTAATGGGATCTCTCATTGGGAGGCATGTGGACCTAAATCTAGGTCATTTATTTTTCCAATGCTAGATCTTGAATATTATTTTGGGCCAATCTATTTGATAGCACCATGTATAAATGTAATGACATGTTCTAGGTTTATAGAGGTTAGAGAGAACAATGAGGAAACAAGAACCTGGAGATCATGGATCTTGCATGCATGAGGATTGTTCCATTTTCTAATTGATTCCTATTTGTATTGGCTACAACTGGGAAGGCCTCACACCTAGCATGTATCAAGTTTGAATTAATTTTATTTAATATTTGTACTCCTTATAACTCTTTTTTTTTCTATGTTATTGCTTTCATGTTTTTATTATGCAAGGTGGTATGGTAATTAGATGAGCCTTTGGCCCCACTTATCTTACTCTCCTTGTGTAGATATTAATTTTGTACCCAATAATCTATTAATGTTCCAATCACTATGCTAACATGAAATATGTATTAACATACAAGAATCTATCAAAAGTGAACAAAAGAAACCAAAAACTTGAAGAGAGAGGGATGCTCTTGTATAAGGATTCCAATGTGAGGGTATAGTGGCAGAATGGTTGAGATTATTGGAATGACTACCAAGAAGGATAGACTTTGTCATCCCTTAGTTCTCTCTACCTATTCTCCTCTCTTCCTATTTCTTCCTCCTACTATAGTCTCTCCTACTAGCTTTCATTTCCAACTGAGTCTTGCGCACCTACGTGTCCTTTAGAGTGATATCAAGGTAGATGATGGAAGTAGGAATTACTTTCTACCACTACCCCATAAACAAATTTATGATACATATCTCATAGATTTATACTATTTGTGGTAGGTCACTATCATAATTACACTCCTCTCTTTACTCTATATGTACAAGGTTGGGTCTACCTCCAATATTAAAAAATTTACACTCTCTCTACAACATTGGTTATGAATATACTCATTCCATTTCATTCATGATCTAGAAGAGAAGCATTTTCAAATTCATGTATATGATGTGCTCAAGTTCCCTCACCTAAAGAAATGTGTAGGTCATGTGAGACTATGAAACTTAAAGAGGACATATCTCTAAAGGTGGTTATAGAAATGCGTGAGCATGGTAACTACCTAAAGAAAATATGGTTTAGTGCTTCTCAATTTTCCTAATGTAGTGAATGAGACCTTCCTAATGATCAAAATGTCATCCATCAATAAGAAATTAGAGTGTCAATTTGACAATCATAATTTTTTTGATTATACATAGTTTGAATTCCCCTTTTTAGCCATCTCAAGTGAAAGTGTCCATTGGTATAAGTGGGAAGTTCTTACCAAACACAAAAGAGTGGGATATTTTAGATATCTCAAGCTATATGTATCTTATCAAGAAACACTCTATTCCTTTATATGGGGAGATAAAGTACATGATAGACATCCATCAATATAATGGTCACATATAACATATAGAGATGCAATGATATTTTTATGAGTAACCTATCTTTTGATGAGTGCTATTATTACCATTGGGTAAAATTTTATTTTCATCATTCTATTAATTCACCAGAGCCCTAGTCAATGTAAGCCTTTATACTCTTATGCAACTATCACAAGGGATTCACTAATAGGGAAATGCCCTATCACATGTGATCAAATTGGGGTTTAAAATGGGCAATAAATAGGGCAATATATTTCCTATATTGGGATAATGGCCATTAGTTGGAGGGTAGTACATGAGGGATTAAGAGGTTTTATAGGGGAAAATAGGTTTTCAGGCTACTAGGTGGCTATTGGAGGTAGGTGAAAGAAAAGAGTTTGGGGAAATGTGTTTTAAAAATAGGCGTATTCTTTAGTATAATAAAAATGCACCTGATATACCCCATGTCACTAAATGAAGCCCCTAATGAACTGTGTAGGAAGAGTAAGGGAATGTCCTCTTGTACGATCTCAAACCTCTAGGAGGCCTTTAGATTTACATCACTCTAAAATTAAAAAAATTCTAATTATTTTCGCATCTATTCTAAACATCTTTTAATCAATATTTAATTTCCAATATCTATCTATTCTACCTCTATTATGTGATTTTTACATTGCATGCTAGCATAAATATGGGATTTGAGCACAAATATTTGACTTCGCATAATAGCACCCTTGTGATGCTAGTGTGTACTAAGGATTCTAGTGCATAAATATTTTGTGGATGAATGTTTGGTCATAGACACATGCATTACTCAAAAGTTTCCTACTCAAGTAAAATTCATGAAACAAAGAAACAACACAAAAAATTGGCCTTCCTTGTGCAGTAGATCCTTCATCTTCATATCAGTGTGAAGCTCTTCATCATGTAATAAATATAAGTCTTATTTGTAGGGTATTTTTGTTATAAAACTCTAGAAATGTGTGTATGAATCCTCAAGATGAACAATGAAATAAACCTTTTCAATTCAACTTCTCAAGTATACACCCAAAAATAGCCCATTGTTGAATTTTATTTTGTAGTGGTTCTAGCTCATCCTCTTTCCTACTTTTATCATACTTTATAGGGGAACAAACTTGAGGAGCAATATATATTTCACATTTATCTATTAACTATTTATTTTATATGAATAGAATCTTCTTCAGAATCCTTTTCACCATGGTAGATTTTTTCATTTTCACCACTAACTTATTTTGGTATGGAAGTGCATAGAATTTCATGTCACGTGCTCTAGTTTTTTCTAAGTGACAAGTCGACCTTTTTGGTCTCTATGATATATTATTTTTTGAGGTATCAATTTAATTTATGTATTTATAAGTAATGTGTAGATAATTTTCCTAGATGATGAACACACTAAATTGGAGAAAAATATAGTGTCACCAATTACTCCCTCTTCTAATTTCACAGTTACACATTATGACTGATATACATATAAAAAAATCATGTTTGAATTTTTATGGTTATAATGTAATGGAAAAAAAAATGAAATTTTAGTAGCCTATGGTTTGAATGGAGAGAAATTCTTCATACAAGAGCATTTTGTGCAAATGTTTTTGCATCACCTCAACATCCTAATATAGTCTAAAGTTCAAATGAGAATATTCCTCATAACTTATTTTTTATCTATTTCCTAGCACCTAGACATGCTTTCAGTCGATGAACAAATTCAACATGTGAAAGAGAGTATTCAATCAATATTTTGGCATTTTTAGCCTCTAACCATAGAGACAATTGTTTAAAATGCATAAATATCAAGGTAGAACATTGGCATCTAATGTCAAGGATTAGCCTATGTTGTATCTTATTCTTCATGCCCTATAATGTTTTTTTAAATATAATTAATTTTTACTTGTTGTACATTCTAGTTAATCATTTTCAATTTTAATTCATAATTTAGTTCAGTTTCAAGTTTCAAGTTCTAAGTTTCAGTTTTAGTATCATATTTCAAATTCACTTGCATTGTGTCAATTGATGTAGTTGATAGTTATTTTCTCCCTTATACCTCATCATCTTGAGTGTAAATCCCCTGCTCTATGGTGTATAGGATTTTTTCTTTTAGATATCTATTTATCACCTCCATGGAATTATAAAGACTGTTGATTTTGGAGAAACATCATTGATGGATATATTCTGCAACACCCATGTGATCTTATTCTTATTTCCTCTTCCTTCCATTTTATGATTTCTCTTGACAATTTTTATTCGCATAGTGTATTTAAATAATTTTATATCACCATGTATTTGTTAATATGATTTAGAAAAATAGAGGGGGGGGGGAGTAAATCAATTATTCTCAGGTCTAGACGTATAGAATAAACTTTCAAACTCTTCAATAAATCAGATCTAACAAGAAACAACTACTCAATCATGTACTGGCTCGGTCGACACTAACATCACTCAACTTAAACTATATTTATTCACTTTTTCTCGGTTAAGCCTACTATTTAGTCTTCCTTCTTACTTAGATAAGAAATACATTATCTTATCATTGTGCCACATAATCAAGTACCCATTGAAGTATCAAGATAACTCAACCTTTCCCTAGGTGCTATTGTTACTAACCTTGTCCTCATCCTTCTCAACAATCAAATAGATATAGTACTTTCTTCAAAAATCTTACCAGTTAAGGTTTGACATCAATGACAATACAACAATTACTTCAATTGCATTTTCCAAAAATCTCCATCTTTGGCATTGATGGCAACACCATATGAATAACACATGAATCACCAACCAATCTAAAACTTATCTATGCTTCAGAAATATTTATAATATCCTTAGCTTCATTATAATATAGAATCAATTATCCTTGCATATATGACCATCCACATAGTAACATTCTTTCCTCTAAATCTCTCTCTCTTATTGATCTTAGATGAAATTTCACCATGTGTTTTTATCTTGTACATCTCCCTCTTTGACAAAAATGCCAAAGCAGCAACTAAAACATACATCCTACAAATGTAGATGTCATCTTTTCAGTTCAGTAACACTATTTCTCCCTCTTTCATCTTGCTTATGACTGATTATCAACTTTTCTATACTTTTCATAACTTCAGGAAGTTCCTAAAGTGTGATCTATCTCTGCATCAATTTTTCATATATTCTTAGCAGCACATTTGATGCAATGCTCCTAGCTTGACTAGGCAGCCTTAGTTATGGGAAGAACCCCTAATTGTCCTCTTAGATACTTATGTTCCTCCTTAGGTAAGGCTTTATTTAATATGTTTTCTAGTTGTTCCTTTATATTCACATATTCCATTCTAACCTCTTTATCTTGTTCCAATTCCCTCAAGTAATGATACTTGATGGTGATGTGTTTGGTCTTAGTGTGCATCAATAGATTCTTAGATATGTTGATAGCACTTGTGTTGTCATAGTAGATGAAAATTGGTTCAGTGATCTCTTCTTTCATGCCTACCAACAATTTCTTTATCCAAACCAAGTTTGAACAATTCACTGTTGCAACCACATACTCAGCTTCAACAGTAGATTGGGAAATGCAATTTTGTTTCTTGCTTGTCCAGGAAACTAATCTATATCCAAGAAAGAAATCTCCACCACTAGTACTCTTTTTTTCATCTACATTTCCTACCCAATCAGCATCAGTATACACTCTCAATTCAAAACTTTCAAGCTTCTTGTAATACAATCCATAATTAGTAGTCCCTTTAAAATATCTCATCATCCTTTTGACAACCATCATGTGAGTTTCCTTAGGATTGGTAGAGAATCTTCCCACAATCCCAATAGCTAGTGCAATATATGGTCATCTATGTACAACATACTACAATTTTCCAATCATGGACCTATACAAAGTCTAGTTTACATCAGTAGCATCTTCATTCTTAGACAACTTTTGTCTAGTAGCCATAAGAGTACTTACTAGCCTTGAATCCTCCATACCAAAGGTTTTTAGTATCTCATGAACATATTTAGACTGGATGATGAAAATACCTTTTTCCATCTAATATACTTGTAAACCAACAAAGAATTTGATCTCCCCAAACATACTCATTTCAAATTCAATTTGCATTTTAGTTGAAAATTTATAACATAGGGCATCTTGTCCACCAAATATAATATCATCTAAAAAAAATTTAGCCAACAAGATTCCTTTACCTTCATCTTTCATATATAGATTGCTTGTGTCATTTGTCCTTTAGAATCCAATCTGTATCAAGTAGTTCTGCAACCTCTCATACCATGCTCTAGGAGATTGCTTTAATCCATAGAGTGCCTTATTCAGTTTCCAAACCATGTGTCTCTTGTTTGGATCAAAAAATCCTTTTGGCTATTCAATGCACACTTCTTCTTCTAATATACCATTTAAAAATGTAGACTTAACATCCATTTGGTATACCTTGAAATCTTTGTAGGTAGCATATGCAAGTAAAGTTCTTATTCCTTCCAATCTTGCTACAAGGGAAAATATTTCCCCATAATCTATTCCTTCTTCTTGTGTGTAGCCTTTGCATACCAGTCTTTCTTTGTTCCTTGTGATTTGTCCATGTTCATTCAACTTATTCCTAAATATCCATTTTGTTCCAATGACATTTTTTTTTTGGTCTCAGCACTAGAGTCCAAGTATCATTATTCTCTATCTGGTCTATCTCCTCATTCATTGGTTGGATCCAATATTAATTTTTTAATGCCTCCCACATTGTCTTAGGCTCAAATTCACATAGAAAACATTTAGAATCTCTTAACTTGCTTCTGGTAAGAACTCCAGTGTCTTTGTCTCCAATTATTTGTTCAGGCTTGTGATGTCTCCTTATTGTTGGAGCTATGCCTGCAAACCAATGCTAACTGTATGTTTGTCATTGATGAAAACATATGGTAAGTAGCATGCATGGAAGACTTATGTAGTAAGCTTTCATTATATGTAGCATGGACATGTTATCAACATGATATCATGGGCACAGAGGTTAACTGTTAGTACAGTTAGTTATATAGTAGCTTGTGTCAGTAGTGTTCCTAACAAAGTAACAGGTAGTGTTCTGTGTATGGTTGTCTGTACAATTATCATAGATTCTTGTGCATTTGGATATGTGATGGAGACATGTTAGTTATGTTACATTCATGTATGTAGAGTTTGATGATTAGTAGAAGTGAAGATATGTAGTTTCTATACACCAATAATAGTTTCCTATGTTTGTTCAAAAGATCGGATAGAGATTATATTGGTTCTAGAGTTGTACCTATTATTTCAGTATGTACCCATGGATTAGAGCTTGGAGAAGAGTTAGTAATGTATATTTAAGAGTGCATGAGTTAATTCAGCTTGAGGAGAAAGATTCAACTATTTTGGTAGAGCTGATAGTGTGTAGCATGTGTCTACAATTATCTTAATGGACAGGTCCCAGAATGTGTTGCGTGCTTAGTAGAGTTGAATGAATTACTATTGGAGTTTCTTATGAATTATCTAATATGATTTCAAGGTGGTTCTAATAGGCTAACTTGATTATATCATTTAGAGGAAAGATATTTATAGGTAGTCATTTGTGATTG
Source organism: Chamaecyparis obtusa (assembly GCA_027943335.1). Taxonomy (NCBI): domain Eukaryota; kingdom Viridiplantae; phylum Streptophyta; class Pinopsida; order Cupressales; family Cupressaceae; genus Chamaecyparis; species Chamaecyparis obtusa. The sequence goes on from BSBK01006524.1 coordinate 881,858, forward strand.
CTGAAGTGTGGTTCATAGTTGATTGTGAAGAGTAGAGCAGAGTGTGTGAAGTATTGAGCCATCAAGAGAAGGTCTATGTGAACAAGTAAAGTATCTATTATATACATTGGAACTGATCTAGATAGTAGGTCAAAGTGTAGTTCACCAAGATCCAAATATAGTGTGTATCTATTAAATAGAAGGTTACAACCTTCACCACTTGAGCAGTGAGCTCTAGGACAGTGGGTTCACTCCTATAAAAGAGACTATTGTAAAAGACTCCTAACAGAGTCTGACCCTTGACAAGGTCTACTATACTAAATATATTGTAAAGAAACTCCTATCAGGTTTAAGGATCTCTAATAAGGATCATAATACACTAGTGTAGAATATTAGTGGGTGTCAATTCCCACCAAGGTTTTTACCTATTTGGATTTCCCCTTAACAAAAATATTGGTTTTGTGTTCAAGTGTTCTTTCATTGTCTTTATGCTTATGTTTAAGTATACTTAATTGGATAAAGAATTGAAACTTATAGATAACTGATTCACCCCTCCCCCCCTCTTAGTTATCTCTTGGGACTATTCCTAATAATTGGTATCAGAGCCAAGTGCCTCAAAGAGAAATTTTTACAACTTGAGGTTGATCAGATGGAATTCTTCAAAGAAGAAAGTCCTAAGTTTGATGGAGGTAATTATCTTGATTGGAAGAACAAGATAGTGACTCATTTGCAATGCATTGCCTTTGATGTAACTATCAAATTAGTAAAGATCCCTACCTTAGAAGACCTTGAAAAGGATGATGCTACTCAAAAGAAAAAGGAATTGTTTCATTAGAATGCAATAGCCAAAGAAGCCCTTATTAGTGCCCTATATGATAGTGAGCTTTCAAAAATAAAGAAAGTAGATACAACCCACAAAATATTGAAGTACCTAGAAGACATATTTGAAGGATACAAACAAGAAAAGGATGTGAACAAGAAAGCATGGAAGAAAAGATACAATGCATTAGAGATGCTCCCTAAAGAAAACATCAGAGCTTACAATCAAAGGATCAATGAAGTAGTTGCTGGAATCAGGAACAATGGTGGAGAGATCTCAAAGGAAGACATTATGGACAAATTGATGACTACTCTCACTCCATAATATGAAAACAATATCAACATCCTTGATGAGACCATGTAGCTTACATCAAATTTCAAGAGAGAAATCTTGAGCAGAAAAATCTCAGCTTTTGAGATTTTAAGATTGAAGACCTAACCTAAGAGTGAGACAGCCTTCAAAGCAATAGTCCATGGTAAGAAATTTGTAAACACCTCTGGTAATTTTGATGATAATGATAAAGAGAAAACACTAGATGATTTCATTTATATGATTGCCAAAAGAGAAAAAAAAATGGAAAAGAAAAATATGAAGTTCAATTGCCATTTAAGTGCTTTTCATGTAATAAGTGTAATCACCCAAAAATGGTCACCTAGACTATTGGCCCCTTTGCTAGCATTATTTTCTAAAATCTTCAATTGCTTATTCTTGATCAAATCTTAATTCTATCATTTATTTGATTATATTCTATGAATTAACCATTTTATCCTAAGTCTTTATTTTATTAAAACAAATCCCCTCCCCTTTTATTAAATAAAAAGCCCCCATTGCCTTTATCCTAAGTTGCACAAATAAAACATTATTCCTATTTTATAAATAAAAGAAAAGGCCTTTTTGTCTCACATGGGGCACATAAGTCAACACTTATTTCTCATTGGAAGAGATTTGTGCACAAGGATTGCTCCCTCTTTCAAGCTCCACCCTTGATCAAATAGTTTGCCTCTTAATCTCTATGGTCCATTTATCTTTAAAAGGAGAACTCTTTTCTCATTCAAAGGATCCCCACTCTTGATGCTAATGTTGTGTTGTAGGATTTCTTGGTGACATTGGAGCTTTGGAGAGAATGTTGCATTCTATTCTTCATTATTTGCTTTATAGCTTAGTTTTTATGGCATTCTTAGTTTAATCTCTTTTCATGCTTTAGCTTAGCTCACATAGTTTAACTAGTATTGGTTTGTAATACTCTCATTTCCATAGCTTAGTTGCATTCTCATTCTAGTATAGTTTGCATTGCATTTTCATTGTGATTCTTGAAGATATTGGCATTCTTTCCTTTGTCTCTTTGAATCTCCCATTGCATGGTTTACTAGCAAGGTTGCATGCTTAATAGCTCTAGCTGAGAGCCTTCTAAAACACCCTTTCACTCCATGCCTAGGGAGCTCTAGGTCACTTTTCAAGGCTTCCATTCCATGGATTCCCTTGGAATCAAAGGCTTAGAGAAGTGCACATTTTGAGTGTACATTTTTGGCACCCACCATGGGGCTCAAACGGAATGCCAGTGCTACCTATCAAAGAGCCATGACAACCATATTCCATGATATGATGCATAAAAACATGGAAGACTATGTTTATTACACACTTGTTAAATTACAACAAAGAAGTTCTCATTTATCTAATTTGAGTTTGATATTGGACCGCATAGAATGATTTCAACTCAGATTGAATCCTAAGAAATGCTCTTTTGGTGTCACTTTTGGGAAACTGCTAGGCTATATCATATCAGCAAAAGGAATAGAGGTAGACCCAGAAAAAGGTACAAGCTATCATGGAGATGCTACCTCCTTACAACATAAAACAATTAAGGGGTTTCCAAGGCTGTCTCCAATCTATTAGGTGGTTCATCTCTTAGTTAGCTGATATAGCCCAACCTTTCAACAAGAATTTTCATAAAGGGGCTACTTGCATATGGAATGAGGAGTGTCAAAAGAACTTGGACCAAATCAAGGATTACCTTGCAAAACCTTCTATTCTTATGCCACCTATTCAAGGGAAACCTTTGATACTCTACATATCTGCTATGAAAAATTCTTTAGGAGCTCTCCTTGCATAGCAAGATGATACAAGCAAAGAATGAGCTATCTATTACATCAGTCACACTTTGGTTGCTTATGAGCTCAATTATACTAGCATTGAAAAAGCTTGTCTAGCAGTAGTGTTCGCATCTCAAAAATTTAGACATTACATGCTCGCACATACTATGCAACTGATTGCCAAAATTGATCCTTTAAAGTACCTCTTGTGTAAAGTTGCACTTACTAGACGACTTGCTAAATGGATGTTGGTTCTCTCAGAATTTGACATTCAATATGTTGAAAGGAAAGCCATTAAAGGATAAGCTATCACAGATCAACTGGCTGAATTCACCATGACTAATGATGCTCCTCTTTAGATAGAATTTCCAGATGCTTTGGTCATGAATGTCACAGGATGTACATGGAAAATGTTCTTTGATGGTTCTCATACATAGAATGGGGCTAGTGCTAGAATCTTATTTATTACACCTCCTGGATACACAATTCCAAAACCCTATAAGCTTCTCTTTCCATGCACCAATAACATAGCTAAATGTGAAGCCCTTCTCAATGGTGTTAAGCTTTCCCTAGAATAGAGGATTACAGAGTTGCATATCTTTGGAGATTCTCAGCTTGTCATAAATCAAGTAAATGATGATTACCAAATGAAGGATGACAAGTTGATTCCCTACAAGAGGATTATCGACTCACCTAGGAATTATTTCACATCTGTTACATTCTAAAAAATTCCTAGAGTTGAGAACAAGGCTATTGATGCCATAGCTACTTTGGCGTCCATTCTATAGTTGGAAGAACATGAGTCATGCTTTGAGTTCCCGATGGAAGAGTTGCATCACCCTACCTATGACTCCCTTGATGATCATGTCATTTACACTATGGTTAGTCATTACTCATCTCGCTATGCCACCATATTTTCCTATCTCTGAGATTAGATTATCCCTAAAAATCTAACACGTAATGAGAAGCACCAACTCATCTGCAATGCCTCACATTTTACCCTTGTCTCTAGTGACTTGTATAGGAAGGGTCTAGATGGAACTCTCCTTAGGTGTCTATAAATAGAGGAGTCAAAAAAAGTGCTAGCTGAAGTCCATGATGACATATGTGGTTCACACTCTAATGGCCTTTCGCTAGCTCATAATTTTCTTAGGGCTAGTTACTATTGGCCTACTATGCAAGCTGATGTTGTTCGATATGCCAAGTCCTAAAAGAAATATCAACTACACAGGAATCTCATTCATGCTCCTGGATGTGAGCTTATTCCCTCTGTTACATGCTGACCATTTTAGCAATGGGCCTTTGACTTGGTAGGCAAGATTAATCTTAGTTCTTCCAGTGGGCATAAGTTCATTATTACAGCTACTGAATATTTTACCAAATGGGTTGAAGTTGCCCCACTATTTGTAGCTAAAGGAAAACATGTTTCCTTGTTTGTTTTGAATCACATCATTTTCTACTATGGTATTCCTTCTTCCATAGTCACAGATAATGGTGGCTAATTCATGAATAAAGACTTCAAATAATTGGGCAAAAAGCTCAAAATTAAGCAACACTAGTCTTCTATTTATTACTCTCAAGGAAATGGCTAAGCTGAGGCATAAAAAAAAATATTGTTGAAAATCCTTCATAGGACAATGCACAAATCAGGCAAGGATTGGCATCTATAGATCAATCTTGTGCTATGGGCTTACAAAACTTCTATTCACACTCCTACAGGTGCCACACCTTTTTCCTTTGTCTATGGTTATGAGGTTGTCTTACCATTTGAGGTTGAAATACCATCACTGAGAGTCTCTCTACATGGTTTGACTACTAATGAAGACCATAGGGCCATGAGAATTCATGATCTCACTACTTTGGAGGAACATCACAAGGCCACCTTTGATCACATGTGCACCTATTAGAATAGAATGTCTGCTACCTACAATAAGAAATTTCATCCTAGAGAGTTCCAAGTGGGTGAATTAGTTCTAAGAGAAAATCCTAAGAATCAACAAAATAGAGAGCAAAAAGGCAATTGCGAGCCAAATTGGTTAGGGCCTTACATCATCATAGCAACATTTGGGTTCGGGGACTATTAGTTATCTACACCTAAGGGAGAAGAGCTTGTTGAACCTATCAATGTTATACATCTGAAGAAGTTCTATGCCTAAGCTTCTTGAAGCTCTTTGTATATATCTTATTGATTCTAAAAAAATTCCAAAAAAAATCATATATGATGCTGAAAAAATCCTAAAAAGAATAAAATGTCCTGAAAAAAGAGCATCCTAGTGAAAACCTAGCAATAGGCTCTTGGATGTCTCACCAAAAAAATAAAAAATTCAAAAGTTCATAAAAAATAGAAAAAGTGCCTTGGTGAAAACTTGGAAACAGGCACCTTGGTAGCAAAAATACAAAAAAATTATAAAGTCATGAAAATTTTTTGCCAAGTGGTGAAAATGTAGAAACAAGTGCTGCTAGAGACCCTTGCACCTATGTCTATTATCTTACATGGTTCTCATTCACTCCACTTCTCACTTTGCCTCTCCTAGCCTGGAATTGACTCTTGTCTTAGTCTAGGGGGCATACATTGTTCTAGCTTATCTTGGGTCTCTTTGTGCATCGGGGTTTCTTCAGAAACTTGGTTCAAACATTGTTTCTCAACACTTTTCCAACTATTTTTTTCAACACTTCCCTAGTGTCAAGTGTTTCTCAACACTTATCAGATATCCTACTAGTAGTCTAGAATGATACAATATTTCTCATCAGCAGATGCGATACTCAAAGTTTGACTCTGTGACCTACACACACACACTTAAAAAATTGACTCACTGAGACTTGCTTTATTTCTTTGTGTGTTGTCTATGATGATTTCTTTTGTTGAGTTGTCTCTCCCTAATAGTTTTCAATGATGCATGGCTAGAAGACTGGGGGCATAAGGACATGTTTTATTTGTTTTCTGATTGTGGATATATCATGTTGATCCTAACTGTCATGAGCATTTATGCTTGTCACACTTGACACTAAGGATCTAAAATGTATCATCCTTGACTATTTTCCAGGAGTGCATGTTTGGAGTCATCTTGACTTTCTTGTGTCTCAATGCGAGTATATTCTTTCTATACTAAACTTAGGGAACCTCACTGCACTAGTCATCTTGACCTACATGTCTTTGATGCTTAGGTGGGATTCCCACATACCTATCTAATATAGATCATATTCATATACCCATAGTTATACTAGTGCATATTGTATGATCTTGTGATGCTACCAATAAAGATAAATGATGATTATTAGATTCTAACGGCTTCATGACCTTGCAAGTAAACCACTTTTCATAGTAGCTTACATTCTTAAGTTCATGTTAGCTTAGTTTTTCATCTTGCATAAGGAGAGAGCTCTCCTTTCATGTTTCACAGACTTGTTAGTCAACTGTGCTCACCTTTCACTTCTTCTTGATCATGTCTTTTGCTTCTTGTCTTTTATATCACATCCTTTTCCTATCATCACAAGGGGTTAATCTTATCATCATACATATAAAAGATTATTTTCAGAAACATGAGTCTATATCATAACATGAGAATCAAACATACATCCATGAGAGAAACTATCATACATTTGAACAATATAACAGGATAATATATTGAAACATCCATCACAATGAGACAAGTACACAAGATAAATTGTAAATCCAATCATCTCATATATATATCACAATACAAGTACAATGTGAGATCCAAAATCTAGATAATGTCTTAAGATATGACTATACATCTAAACCCTAAACCTAAGACTGACTCTCCCAATCATGTGTAGGAGGTGGTGGTGGAGCCAGTGCTACCATCTTGTCAACTAGCATATCTAATCTCCCTGCTCTCTCAGAGTAGAGTGGCAACCTCTGACCCTTGGGCACAACTACTATATATAAATCATGATATTATGCTGCCCATGCCACCTCTCTCTAGATCTCAGCGACATCCTCTCATTCTTCCCTATATAGATGATCTATCTTGGCCCATGCATCTAGAAGCTGCTGATCACGAATGGCAATGGTAGTCCTCAGCTGCTGTACCTCGGCCACTAAGGCTCTGCATCCACCCGTCAAAAAAACTAGTCTCATATCCTCCTCCTCTCCCTCCTCATCCTTTGATACCTATCTATGTGACCATCTTTGGCCACTTGACTAGGACCCCTCCCCTACCACTACTCTCCTCCCTCCTCCTCCCCCTCCTCTATCTCCCCCATCATCCCCATCCCCACCTGCTACTTGTGGCTATGCATCAAGGACCATGAACCTAGGAAATGGGCATCTCCAGTGCTCTTCTATATATGTAGCATATGCACCTACATCTGCCATATCAAGTAGGTACTCCCATGACTCCTACTATAACCCTACAGTCTCCTATTTTTCCTACTGGTAATCCAACATCAGCAGCCATCCCCATCCCTCCTTCTTCCTAACCCTAGCATATGTGGTGGTCTCCACTAATGCTCTCTTCTAATGGTTGAACTACCTCCATATTTGATTGATCACAAAATGCTCAACAATCTCTGCATGTCACCCTAGTAGTGGCCGACTGCACAACATATATCTAAGCTCCCAATCCCAGTTGCTCCACTACTCACACTGCCTATACAGCCTCTGTTAGAAAGTAAAGTTCACCAGTATAACTAAGAGGGGGGGTGAATTAGTTATCAGATAATTATAAATTTTATAAACTTCAACAACATTTAACCATATAAGCAATATAATTACCAACCCTAGAAAGATATTCATACACAATAACACAATGACACAAGATATGTTGACTAGGGAACCTCTTGATCAAAGAGTAAACCCCGGTGGGAATGATGCCCAAAAAAGATGCACTAATATGAATATTCCTTGTGAAAGGATGGACTCTGTTAGGAGTCCTATGAAATACATTTAGTACATATAAATCCCTATTAGGAGATTTTGAATCCCTGCTAAAAGATTCTAACCTTGTTAAGAGTTATGGAAGACAAAAGGACCCACTGCCCAAATAGCTTCAATGACAAGATCATTGAACACACTATCCAACTAACCTTAAGATTATTCAATAGAATCATATCAAATATTTCACCTCCTTACAATGCTAAATGGCACTCACTACTACACCATATCTCAATTCCAAATCTTTGTACTTCACATGTCTTCCTTAACAATTTTGCTTTCACAACTTCATTGGCTCTTTTCTTCACTTCATGCATACATTGACATTCAACCATAATCAATCATATACTCATCACACATAAAAAAGGAAAAAATTTCCTTCCTTTATACCACACTCAAATAATTACAAATGAGTCAACACATAATTACAAAATAAAAGTTTCCACATGCTACACAAAACTGTCAGCTTCCAAATACAATAACTCTCCACTCATGCGACCTCAAAGTTTTCACTATCATCCATGTCACTATAAATGTGTCTCTAACTTCCCTTTAATTGCACAAAACTAGATTCCATCCCGATTAGGAGATATCATCTAATTTCCACAAACCGCTACTTAGGAACACTACCTGAATACTGCTTCCACCAAAATTATCATAACTTCCATGAATAAATGAATTACTGTCTATGCTCTTAACCATAAACATATAACATATCAAATAGTATATCCTCAACATCATATAGCTCCAAGTACAATATACCACATGCGCTAATAAAAACACTATCTGCTTCTCTGCAAGTCTCCAGAAGATTACTGTGTTGACATCAATGATAATCATAGTCATGAATGCAACAACAACTGCTATAGAATGACTACCAAACATTTAGCATTCATTCCTAACAATATCCCTCATTGGAATTGATGGTAACATAGATGAAAAACATCCAATGTGTTAGTACTTTGAAAATTTTCCATGGCCTATACCCTTTTTCTTCCGGTCTCTGCCTCATTTTCCTTGTCTCTGGCGTAAACCCTTAACAAAATTTTAAAAATCTAGTCATTGCATACAAAAACCCTTTGTTTTTACCCTGGCCTTGTTATAATTTCAAGTTAACTTTTCAGGCCACTTAAAATCTTTTATCTGCATGTGCTATTTAAATGGGTTCACTTTATGTCATGCAGTTAGGTTTTTCATGTGTCAGAGGGTCCCCAATTGATTTTTCCTAAGTCCAACTGCTTAATATTTCCTATGTTTTGGCTTAATATTTTCCCAGGCCCAGTGACTCTGACACCATCTCCATCTGACAATGGGTGTATCTTCTCATGAGATGTGTCAGAGGCTTGCAAACATGAGATGACTATCGATTTCATTGGTGATGTGCCTTTTATTTCCAGTGGGTCCACCTCCATGTATGCACAGTTGGCGGCTTTTCTTTGGTCCACATAAGAATGACATGGAGTGTGTCAGTGGGCCCAAGGTCTTCAGTCTGTGAAGAGATTAAACATTAGTTAAATCTTGTGGCTGTCATTATTCCACCAAGATGAAATGCTCAACTTTTAATGTAGTGGTATAACGACAACCGTTGATTCTCATAAAGGCAAAAGTTGGGCTGGTCCACTACCACATAAGTACAAATGGCACTTTCTCATTGGTTGTGTTAGTGGGGCCATTTTCCAAGTGGTGCACAATTGTCAATTTTTTATTGGTCCACAGGTGAATGACTGGTTTTGTGTCAGTGGGACCTGAGTTTCAGGCTTGTTAGAGGGTCCTGACACATGCAGAAGATCAATGACAGGCATAAGTTCTATAGGATGTGTCAGAACTATGAGATCTTATGCCAACCATCGATTTCACCTTTTTCAGAGGTGACAAATAAAGGTGGATCCCCTACCAGATGTAGCTGACATGAGCGATTTTCATTGGAGGAAAGGATGACGATGCCATGGGACCACTTGCTAGGTGTGCTAAGGTGGACTTGTCAGTGGGTCCGAGCAGTTTCAAAATGGTTAAACCACTAATTGATCTTGTAGTTGTCATTACACCATTAGGGTAAGATTTATGATGGTTAAGGAAATGGTATAATGACAACCGTTTGATTAAAGGGTTGTATTTTTGTGGGTCCTATCTACTACGCGGTGCTGATGTGCTCGCGTTTCATTGGCTGAGGGGTTATGAGGTGGTGGCTGACTGTTCTAGGTCCCACATTTTGTTATGTCATCAAGCCCGAGAAGAAAAAAGAATCAGATGGTCACGTTTTAAAGATGAGTGAGATTTGAATATTGGCTGCCAATTTCCTACAAGCACCATAAAGTGACCATTGTATTTCAAATTCAAATTTGAGCTGGGTTTCCAATGATACGAGGTACCAAAATTGAATGGTTTTAGCGACTGATTTCAACTAGTTTGATGGCGGTAGGTGTTGCAGTCTGGTCTGAGGGTCCTGTAGGTTGATTGCAGTAATGTTTTGTACCTGGTGAAGTGTAGTTTTGAGCTCAAGAAGCTTTTGTAGGTGGTGATTGGTACTAATTTTCATGGCTTCCTTGGTGCTTTGTATTGGCTTCATGATTTTTCATGATAGTAGATCTGTCTAAGATCTCTTCCTTTGGGTGGTTTCTTATTTTTCCCCTGCAAATTAAATTTTGATTGATGTGGTTGGTTCAGTGGGTGAAACCCTAACCCTAGTTGTCTGAAGCTTGTTGCATCCTATCTTTGGGATTCCAAGGCAACTAGTGGTATAAATAGATGAACTTTTGACTTTGTAAGTGTTCAAATTTTAATTAATCTAGAGGTTCTTATTCAAGTTAGTTCCAGGGGGTTGTAGCAAGATTGATCACATTGTATGAAGTTGAATAGAAAGTCTTTGTAGTCTTTTGCAAGTTATTGAAGTGGTTTGATTCTCTGTCCTACTTTGAATATGTACATGCCTCATCATACTTAATATAAATGTTTCAAGCTTTCATGTCTCTCCTTGGTGTCAATCTTGTGAATTCTAGATTTTTTGATCCATTGCATAGGGTTACCTCTGTATATATTCTTGTCTTTAGTTCTTGATCTAGGATCAGGTGAAATATACTTTACAAGGGACATAGATTCATTTGTTTTGTCTATAGAAGAATGTTATAAGTAGTGGATGGGCTGGAATATTTATGTTTATGGCTATGAGTCTTTAACAATAGTTGGTTCATGTTTCAATGTCTATATTTGAGGTCTACCCAATAGATAATGGCACTAATCAGGGACTAGTATATTCAGTTGAGTTCAATGTTTGATTGGCCCTTGTCTACTTCTTTCCATCTTCATATATCAATACCATTTCAAGATTTATTTATTGTTTGGTTGATAGTAGTAATACCCATCATAGTAATGGAGAGTCAATGAATGTGTGGTTAGCATTTAGTACTTTCTTACCATCCATCTATTATTCAAACCCAGTCCTTGGTGTGTGAAGTATAGTTTTCACTGGGTTAGGTGCACCTACCTTGGTTTTGTAGAGCTAGAAGTGAAGAGGGCAGTCTTGTCCCTATAGTTGGTCTAGTTACCATAAGATCCCTACACATTTTGGAGCTAACCATTCCTAAAATCTATTTGAGGGTATATTGGCAGTCTATGACCATAAGCGTTATTTTGAAAAGAAACAAGATGGCGACTCCACTGGGGAGAACAATAATGAAGAATTACATCTGTTAGAATCTCTGGTTGTGGTTACATTCCAAAGTCAAAATCTTATTGACCAAATTGATTTTCCCATCCGAGTCACCAACAAGATGGCAACTCCGCTGGGGAGAACAACAATGAAGAATTACATCTGTTAGAATCTCTAGTTGTGGTTACATTGCAAATTCAAAATCTTATTGACTAGATTGATTTGCCCATCTGAGTCACCAACAAGATGGCGACTCTGCTAGGGAGAACGACAATGAAGAATTACATCTATTAGAATCTCTGGTTGTGGTTACATTGTAAAGTCAAAATCTTACTTTCCAGAATTGATTTGCCCATCCGAGTCACCAACAAGATGGTGACTCTGCTAGGGAGAGTCTAGAAAAGAGTCAAAAGTAAAAATAAAGCATTTACTAAAATCTTCTCACTAAGTTATGAGTGGCAACTCTGAGGTCTTTGTTTGATTAGTGCAGTTCTCTGATAAATAGTGCATGATCCTTGTGAAGTTTTGGTTGACCAAAAGGAGAAACAAAGAGCGAGTAAAAAAATTTTCCTCTTCAAGGACATGGTGACTCTATATTGAAAAGAACCTGATGGAGCTTCATACTAAGCTCTAGATCTGCCTTGCTCTCCAGTCAAAAAGTTTTTCTATTGCAAAACTTCCAGGTATGTTATGATGACAATGTTTCCCTATCAAGTATTTAGTGCTAGTGTAAAGGGAAGACTAAGATAAGATGAGTAGCTCTCATCTTGTTTCAAATCTAATGGAAAATCAAAGGAAAAGCTAGTTTATGTGGCTAGGTTTTATCAAGTTGGATAAACCTTTAAGTTGTGTTCTACCAAGATCCCCTCTCTTTTCCTAGTGAGCTTTTGGATCTAATTCCTATTTTTGTTTGTTAGTTTGATTCAGCAGTAAAGCATGTCCTAGCATTCTTTAGATTTATTGTAAAATATCAGATTTTTGATGAGGATGTTAGTATGATGTTTTTTGGGAGATCCCTCAAAGGGGTTGCATCTAATTGGTATCTAAATCTACCCCCAAAATGCATCTCTTCTTTGACTGAATTCAAGTGGTTGTTCTTAGAGGAGTTTGTTGATGATGATGAATGGAATAAGTTGTAAAGGGATCATCAGCAAAAAGGGAATACATGTTCTATTTCAGAGAAATCCATATCTAATGCTGAGGATACTTCTCCTAATGAAGTTTTGTTAGAGCAATATTCAGATTGTAGTAGTGAGTAGGAATCTGAACCATTGTGTGCAGGATCTTCCACTCATTCAAAGATGTTTGAATGTGATAGAAATGGTTATTCAGGTGAGGATGATGAAGGCAGTGATGTAGAGGTGTCTTCATATGAGTCAAATGCAACATGGGAGGAAGAGAGTAATGATGGAAGTGAACACTCCTTTAGTGAAGGTATGATTTCTCTTTCAAAACTTGAAAATGAGAATGTATCTCATTTTTTACATTGTACAAATTAGTTTAAACATGATGGTTTTGAGAGTGATTTGTCCCCAAAATATGAAGATAAGGAAATAGTGATAATTGAATGTGATGTCAGTGAGTTTGAACATGAGGACCTGAGTGATGGGTTATTAAATGGCCCTGAAATGGGTAGTGGATTTAAAGTATTCACTAATATTTTATATGATGAGAACTATGATGATTATCAGCCCATTTTTTTGTCACGAGGTTCAGCATGGTGCATTGCATGGAGTTATTAATCCTTTGTTTGAGGAACATGTGGAGTTTTTAGATTTAGTTGAATCAGGATGTTTTTCTTCCATGAGTGATAAAGTTTTAAGTGATGATGATGACATGTGTGAGTATAAATCTGACTATTCATCTGAGCTCCAGCTAGTTACACCTGAGGAAATGCAAAGTCAAGGGATAAGTGAAATTTTTTAGCAGGCAGAATATGAGTTTTTTTTGTTTCCAATTGATAGCATACATGGATCAGTAGAAGAAAATAGGTTCCTATCTGATGGTATTGTTCATAGGTATGCTGAGTTTTTTCTTCATAGTGAGCAAAATAAAGGGAGTGCCAAAAATTTTTACATGCACTATGAAGATAGTTACTTTGTTTTTCCTGACAAGCTAGTTGAAAATGTTGACATGCTTGGTGAAACAAATGAAAATAAAATATTTGGTGTGCCTCATGAAGGAAGAAATGAAAACTAGATTTTTTACAGAGGCAAAGACTAACTCAAATTTGATGCTATAGGTTTTTGTAAAAAATGTACACTTTGTATAGTTTTCCCTTTCCTATCTCTCTGGTGTGTTCCCTGTGTTTTTTGAGGTCTCTGTGCCCTTTTCTAGTGGGTGGTCTGCTCTCCCAGTGATTCTAAATCCTTTCTATGCTTGCAAGAGCCATGCATCACCAACTAGAGCCACTATTAGAACTTTGAAAATTTTCCATCGCCTATACCCTTTTTCTTCTGGTCTCTGCCTCATTTTCCTTGTCTCTGGCATAAACCCTTAGCAAAATTTTAAAAATCTAGCTGTTGCATACAAAAACCCTTTGTTTTTACCTTGGCCTTGTTATAATTTCAAGTTAACTTTTTGGGGCACTTAAAATCTTTTATCTGCATGTGCTATCTAAATGGGTTCACTTTATGTCATGCGGTTAGGTTTTTCATGTGTCAGTGGGTCCCCAATTAATTTTTCCTAAGTCCGACTGCTTAATATTTCCTAAGTTTTAGCTTAATATTTTCCCAGGCCCAGTGACTCTGACACCATCTCCATCCGACGGTGGGCATATCTTCTCATGAGATGTGTTAGAGGCTTGAAAACATGAGATGGCCATTGATTTCATTAGTGACATGCCTTTTCTTTCCAGCAGGTCCACCTCCACATATGCAAAGTTGGTAGCTTTTCTTTGGTCCACATAAGAATGACATGGAGCGTGTCAGTGGGCCTGAGGTCTTCAGTCTGCAAAGAGGTTAAACATCGATTAAATCTTGTGGCTTTCATTATTCCACCAAGATGAAATGCTTGACTTTTAATGTAGCGGTATAATGATAGTCATTGATTCTCATAAAGGCAAAAGCTGGGCGGGTCCACTACCACATAAGTACAAATGGCACTTTCTCATTGGTTGTGTCAGTGGGGCCATTTGCCAGGTGGTGCACAATTGTGAATTTTTTATTGGTCCATGGGTGAATGACTAGTTTTGTGTCTGTGGGACCTAAGTTTTGGGCTTGTTAGAGGGTCCTGACACTTGCAGAAGATCAACGACGAGCGTAAGTTCTCATAGGATGTGTCAGAGCTACGAGATCTTATGTTGACCATCAATTTCACATTTTTTAGAGGTGACAAATAAAGGCAGCTCCCTTTCCAGATGGAGCTGACATGAGAAATTTTCATTGGAGGAAAGGATGATGATGTAGTGGGACCACTTGCTAGGTGTGCTGAGGTGGACTTGTTAGTGGGTCTGAGCAGTTTCAAAAGGGTTAAACCACTACTTGATCTTGCGGTTATCATTACACCATTGGGGTAAGATGCATGATGGTTAAGGTAGTGGTATAATGACAACTGTCTGATTCAAGGGCTTTATTTTTGTGGGTCCTATCTACTACACAGTGCTGATGTGCTTGTGTTTCATTGGCCAAGGGGTTATGAGGTGGTGGCTGACTATTTTGGGTGCTGCATTTTGTTATGTCATCAAGCTCAGGAAGAAAAAAGAATTAGATAGTCATGTTTTAAAGATGAGTGAGATTTGAATATTGGCCACCGATTTCCTGCAGGAGCCATAAAGTGACCATTGTATTTCAAATTCAAATTTGAGCTGGGTTTCCAATGATAGGAGGTACCAAAATTGAATGGTTTTAGCGACTGATTTTGACTAGTTTAATGATGGTAGGTGTTGCAGTCTAGTCTGAGGGTCCTGTGGGTTGATTGCAGTAATGTTTTGTACTTGGTGAAGTGTAGTTTTGAGCTCAAGAAGCTTTTGCAGGTGGTGATTGGTACTAATTTTCATGGCTTCCCTGGTGCTTTGTATTGGCTTCATGATTTTTCATGATAGTAGATCTGTCTGAGATCTCTTCCTCCGAGTGGTTTCTTGTTTTGCCCCTACAAATTAAATTTTGATTGATGTGGTTGGTTCAGTGGGTGAAACCCTAACCCTAGCTGTTTGAAGCTTGTTGCATCCTATGTTTGGGATTCCAAGGCAGCTAGTGGTATAAATAGATGAAATTTTGACTTTGTAAGTGTTCAAATTTTAATCTGTCCACAGGTTCTTATTCAAGCTAGTTCCAGGGGGTTGTAGCAGGATTGATCACATTGTATGAAGTTGAATAGAAAGTCTTTGTAGTCTTTTGTATGTTATTGAAGTTGTTTGATTCTCTATCCTACTTTGAATATGTGCATGCCTCATCATACTTAATATAAATGTTTCAAGTATTCATGTTTCTCCTTGGTGTCAATCTTGTGAATTCTAGATTTTCTGATCCATTTCATAGGGTTATCTCTGTATATGTTCTTGTCTTTAGTTCTTGATCTAGGATTAGGTGAAATATACTTTAGAAGGGACATAGATTCATTTGTTTTGTCTATAGAAGGATGTTATAAGTAGTGGATGGGCTGGAATATTTATGTTTATGGCTATGAGTCTTTGACAATAGTTGGTTCATGTTTCAATGTTTGTATTTGAGGTCTGCCTAATGGATAATGGCACTGATTAGGGACTAGTATATTTAGTTGAGTTCAATTTTTGATTGGCCCTTGTCTACTTCTTTCCATCTTCATATATCAATACCATTTCAAGATTTATTTATTGTTTGGTTGATAGTAGTAATACCCATCATAGTAATGGAGAGTCAATGAATGTGTGGTTAGCATTTAGGACTTTCTTACTATCCATTTGTTATTCAAACCCAGTGCTTGGTGTGTGAAGTATAGTTTTCACTAGGTTAGGTGCACCCATCTTGGTTTTACAAAGCCAGAAGTGAAGAGGGAAGTCTTGTCCCTATAGTTGGTCCAGTTACCCTAAGTTCCCTACACATTTTGGAGCTAACCATTCCTAAAATCTATCTGAGGGTATATTGGTAGCCTATGAGCATAAGAATCATTTTGAACACCAACACAATGTTCCAAAAATCTAATACTATAGCACTACTACTCTAAAAATGCTTGAAGTCCTCTTCATCAATCAAATCTTGCTTCATTTTCCTATTCAGTTCTCTCCAACAAAGGGTACAACTGGTTCAAATGGTTTTTCATGTTACTTCTCCCCCATTGACATCAATGATAGAAATTTCATCACTATGTCAACAACAACTCAATGTTAAAAGACACTATTTAGAAAATACATTCACAAGAGTCCTCATGACTTAGCTCAGATACACATACTCCCCCATTGAGGAAGTACCAACATCCAGTCCAACAGAAGGTTTAAACTTATATACCACTAGATGGATGCAACCAAATACATCATTACTCAAAAGTAGGTTGGGGCATAGCCCCAAGCATACCTCTCAGATACTCAAATGTATCCTTAGGCAAAGACTTAGTAAATATGTCTTCTATCTTTTCCTTTGTGCTTATGTACTCCAATCTGACTTCTTTCTCAGCAACTTTCTCTCTTACAACATGATACTTGATCTCTATATGATTTTTCTTAGAATTTAATACAAGATTCTTAGACATACTAACTGTACTACTATTGTCACAATGTATGACAACAGGCTCAACAAAATTAATTCCAATATCCTTCAACATTTTCTTCATCCAAATTATCTGGTTACAATTGGTTGCTGCTACTACATACTCTGCTTCTGTTGTGCTTTATGAGATACAATTATGCTTCTTGCTCAACCAAGAAACCAATCTTCCTCCAAGAAAAAAGGCTCCACCATTGGTACTTTAATTATCATCGACACTACCTCCCCAATCAACATCTGTATATGCACATAGGGTAAACTTATTATATTTTTCATACCACAATCCATAATCCATTGTGCCTCTTAAATATCTCAGTATCCTCTTTACTGCTACATAATGTGATTCTCTAGGTTCAGCTTGAAATCTTGCTAGAATTCCAACTAAATGTACTATATCAGGTCTTCTATGTGTCAAATACTACAATCCTCTAATCATGGATTTGTATTTATTATATTCAACTATCGGTGTTTCATCTTTGCTAGATAGTTTATGTCCTATAACCATAGGTGTTCCAAATAGTTTACAGTTCTCCATTTTAAATCTTTTCAACAAATTATTCAGGTACTTTGTTTGACTTACAAAGATACCATCATTGTTCTGTGTTATCTATAATCCCAAAAATTATTTCATCTCACCAATCATACTCATTTCAAATTATGTCTTCATTTCATCAGGAAATTTGTCATTAGCTTCATCTTCTCCTCCAAAAATAATGTCATCAACAAAAATGACTATAACTAACAATCCATTTTCAATTTCTTTTATGTACAAATTGTTATCAACTATTCCTTTTGTAAATCCCAATTTTAACAAATACTTATCTAGTCTTTCATACCAAGTTCTAGGTGCTTTCTTTATTCCATATAAGGCTTTCTTCAATTTTCATATCATGTTTCCTTCTTTATTCAAAGGAAAACCTTCAAGATACTCAATGTAGACTTCTTCTTCCAATCCACCATTCAAAAATGTGGGCTTCACATCCATCTGATATACTTTGAATTTCTTAAAAGCTGCATAGGTCAAAAACATTCTTACTAATTCAATTCTTGCTACTAGTGCAAAATTTTCTTCATAGTCAATTCCTTCTTGCTGTGAGTATCCCTTACACACTAATCTTTCTTTGTTCCTCACCACTTCTCCTTTTTCATTCATCTTGTTTCTGAATACCAATTTAGTTCCAATCACATTCTTGTCTTTAGGTCTAGGGACCAATTCCCATGTCCTGTTCTTTTCAATCTAATCTAGTTCTTCTTTCATAGCATTAATCTAATGTTCATCTTCACAAGCTTCACTAGTAGATTTAGGTTCAATTTGAGAAATCAAACATAAAGGTACCTTATTTCGAGTCAAAAATCCTTTGTCCAAACTTCCAATAACTTGTTCAACAGGATGATGTCTTGATAAATACTTGTTCAATGTCATAGTCTTAGATCTTGCCTCAACTGTAGATTCTTATCTAGATTCCTCTTTGGTTTCTTCAGCATGACTCTCATTCAACAATTCACTGTCAGTCTCATTGAATAACTCAGTAGTTTTAGTGTTAGGCTTAGGATGAGCTTCTCCATTAGATTCATAATCAAGCATTCTTTCCTAAATTTTGAACTTTTCATCAACTTTATCATTTGTGCTCTCAACAATAGTTTTAGTTCTCTTATTGTAACATCTATATGCTTTTCTCTTCAAAGAATATCCAAGAAAAATACCTTCATCACTTCTAGGATCAAACTTTCCAATATAATCATCTCTCTTTATATAACATTTGCTTCCAAAAATTATAAAATACTTAAGTGAGGGTGCATGTCCAAACCATAATTCATAGGGTGTCTTGTCTGTGTCTGCTTTGATTTTTACTCTGTTCATTGTATATATTGTTGTATTCACTACTTCTCTCAAGAATATCTTCACCAAATCATTCTCAAATAACATGGCTCTTGCTGCTTCAGTCACTGATATGTTTCTTCTTTCTACAATACCATTTTGTTCAGGTGTTCTAGGGGCTAAAAATTGTCTCTTAATAGCATTCAATTCACAAGAAGTGTTAACCTCTCTAGAAGTAAATTCACCACCTCTATTAGATCTCAAACATTTAATCTTCATTCCAGATTCATTCTCAACTTTATTCTTAATGATTGTAAACTTATCAAATGCTTCATTTTTTTTTTTAAGAAATGCAATCCACATCATTCTTGTAAAATCATCAACAAGAATCATAAAATACCTTTCTCCATGGAATCCTCTAGTCCTGATAGGACCGTTCAAGTCTGTCTGAACAATCTCCGACTTCTCTGTAGATGTGAACTTATTACTAGGAAATGAACTTCTCTTCTATGTAGCCATCACACATTCTTTGCAAATCATGTTAGTAGGCTTCATAATTTTAGGCAAATCCCTTATTCGAAGTGTATTACTCACTTTCACAATGTTATCAAAGTTTATATGACAAAACCTTATATTCCATAACTAACTATCATAAATGTTAGTAATCAAACATGTCATCTTAGTAGGATTCAACTAAAATACATTACCTCTGGTTCTAGATCTAGTTCCAATCAGATTTCCATCTTTATCCTTTATCACACAAGTTTTCTCATTAAACCAAACTTGATATCCCTTATCAACTAACTGTCCAACACTCAAAATATTAAGTTTCAATCCATCTACAAACTAAACATCATCAGTATCAGGCTTACCATCAAGAGTAATAGATCATATACCTTTAATCAAACAAGGTGCATTGTTTTGAACTCTCACAACTCCATCATAATTGTTAAACTTTATGAACTTTTCCATGTCTCTAGTCATATGATGTGAACAACCACTATCTATAATCCAATTAGCTTTCTTTTCAACTTGGGAAACTAAGGCTTTTTCTTCCTTAACATCAATTTTAGGATTCTCTTCTTTAATTGCTACAAATCCTATGTCATCATTATTCTCAGTATCACTCTCACTTAGAGTTCTTTCTATGCTAGCTTCAAGGTCTTCATCATTAGCATAATAACATTCTTTAGATCTTCTAGGCTTGAAATTATTTCTTTACTTTTTAACTCTCTTAGGACACTTAGATGCAAAATGACCATATTCTTGACAAGTCCAACATTTAAAAATTTTCTTACCGTCTGGTTCTCTTTTCACAAGCAAGGAAATACCTTCTTCAATCTTTTTTTCTTCTTCATTTCTAGATTTTCTACTGCCAGGATAATCTCCACTCACACTGGTGCTTCTTGACAAGGTAGGGAAAACACTAAGAGCACTGAATGATTTCTCCATTCTAGGTAAGTCTCTTGATAACCTCAGGTTCATTTCTGCTACTTCCAATCTTCCAAGAAGAGTCTCTCTTGTAAAGTTCATAGTAAAAGGTATAACTTGTTCAATCATCTATGTTTTCTTCTTAAATATAGGAGTCAATGTTCTCATAATTTTCCATTTTACTTCATTCTCTATTTTTGTTCCTCCACAAGGTTTTATCCCTACAACAATTTTTGACATTCTACCAATATAGGTTCTAACTGATTCATCTTCCATCATTCTAATATCTTCAAATGCACATATCCAATTATGTAATCTAGCTTTCTTTTCATGTTCATCACCTTCAAAAGTAGAGTGTAAAGCTTTCTAAATTTCATAAGATTTCTTCAAACATTTTACCTGAATGTACACATTTTCTGGAAGTGCTGTCAAAAGTGCTTCTGTTGCAAGTATGTTACACATGGATAGATCTGTCTCATTGGTAGAACATGTTTCAAGATTGTCTTCTTCAATGATAGTCTTATCATTCTTTGTGATCAACCAATAAATTGGTCCTAAACACAATAGATGTGTCTTCATCTTCTCTTTCCAGATGTCAAAATTTACTCCATCAAACTTAGGGCTTTCTTTCCTAAAATTCACCATGGATCTCCTTAAGCTATTAAAATTTTCTTTCAAGGACCTATTGCTCTTATACCAATTGTTAGAAAGTAAAGTCCACCAAGATAACTAACAGGGGAGGAGTGAATCAATTATCAGATAATTATAACTTTTATCAACTTCAACAACATTTAACCATGTAAGAAATATAATTACCAACCATAGAAAGATATTCATACACAATAACACAATGACACAAGATATGTTGACTAGGGAACCTATTGATCAGAGAGTAAACCCTAGTGGGAATGATGCCCACAAAAGATGAACTAATATGAATATTCCTTGTGAAAGGATGGACTTTGTTAGGAGTCTTATGAAATACATTTAGTACATATGAATCCCTATTAGGAGATTTTGAATCCCTGCTTAAAGATTCTAACCCTGTTAAGAGTTATGGAAGACAGAAGGACCCACTGCCCAAAAAGCTTCAATAGTAAGATCACTGAACACACCATCCAACTAACCTTAAGATTATTCAAAAGAATAATATCAAATATGTCACCTTCTTACTATGCTAAACCGCACTCAGTACTACACCAGATCTCAATTCTAGATCTCTGTACTTCGCCTGTCTTCCTTCACCATTTCACTTTCACAACTTCAATGGCTCTTTTCTTCACTTCATGCATACATTTTAATTCAACCATAATCAATCATATAATCATCACACATCAACAAGGAAAAACATTCCTTCCTTTATACCATACTCAAATAATTACAAATGAGTCAGCACATAATTACAAAATAAAAGTTTCCACATACTACACCAAAATTACATAAAACTATTAGCTTCGAAATAAAATAAATCTCCACTTGTGTGACCTCAAAGTTTTCCCTATCATCCACATCACTATCAATGTGTCTCTAAATTCTCTCTAACTGTGTAAAACCAGATTCCATCCCAATTAGGAAATATCATCTGATTTCTACAAACTACTACTTAGGAACATTGCCTGAATACTGCTTCCACCAAAATGCTCATAACTTACATGAATAAATGAATTACTATCTGCACTCTTAACCATAAATATATAACATATGAATGAGTATATCCTCAACATTGCATAGCTCCAACTGCAATATACCACATGTGCTAATCAAAACACTGTCTACTTCTCTACAAGTCTCCAAAAGATTACTGTGTTGACATCAATGACAATCATAGTCATGAATATAACAACAACTACTACAGAATGATTGCCAAACATTCAACATTCATTCCAAACAACCTCCACTCAAAGGTTTTCAGCTCATCCAATAGCCTCCTATAATAAGTAATATCACCACTATGTGGCTAGGTGATGAATCCTATATACCTATAAATATAGGGGCTCCTCCGCTACTGAGGCTATACTCATGGTCACACAATGGCTATGTGCTCCCATGCCCATATATGTGCTAGGATAGCCCCACATGCCCAAGATCTACTATCTCTGTATACAATCTCATGCATCTCATGATACATGTCTGTTAGGATGGCTGCGCCCCACACCATCCATCTCAAGTGTGCCACCAAGTCTTCCACTTATCTCCCCTAGCCTAGTGGGAACCCCCTCTAACTCCTATCGATAATCAAAGCCTATGCTAATATCAAGCACATGATGCACACCATTGGGTAAGCTTGACCATACTCCTCTATCAGGTGGTCCTAGCTAAGATGTCTATCCAGGATGGTAACATCCTAAAAAAGGTTCTGCATGGCCTACCTCCCCTCTATGGGAGTCTAATCAATATATACCTATGCCAACAAAAAATTATGTCATTTTTCATCATATGGAAATGCTACATTTATGAACATCTATAAACATGATTATACTCACTACATCCCCATGGCTGGGTACACACAGGATCTGGTAGACATCCTCCAGTGTGATCGAGACCTCTCCGATTGGTAGATGAAAGGTGTTATGCTTGTTGTGCCACCTCTCTATTGATACTATCAGCAACCCATGGTTTTCCCATATATGGGGCATATCTAGTAGGTACCCAAACCCCATCCTAGTCAAATCTTCTCATCCTAGATCATCTAGATCCTAGATGTAGTGTAGCCCAACCACTCTCGGTGCTCTAATAATGAGCACTAATAGAATGTCCTACAAGCCATAACCTAAAAACCAAATATCAGAACATATCATGATGAATGTCTAAAATCAGTACAAGTAATATCAAATACAAAAATTATCTCTACACATGTTATATTGTTCAAATTAAAAGCATGCTATACTTCTTATTATACTGGTGCGACACCATTTGTTGATATTGTATTGTGCGATACTTTCCTTGGTATGATAGTTCACATCATATCACATGACATTTCATCTAGCATCGCGCCATGCTTTCCTGAATGGTTATGCAATAATTTCTTGGCTTACAAACTATTGCACATTCTAATTACTGGAAAAATAGGTTGTTAGCACATTTTCTTGTCATAATAGGAAATCTTCAAAAAATGGTCTGTACCCTATGAAAATTCCATATTTATGTGTTTTCCTCTAGCCTCTACAGTTATTTTTATGTCTCTGGCCTTGTACCCTAAGAAAAAATTCATATTTCTAGCTATTGCAAGAAATAAACCCTAATGTCTCATGGCTCTGTTTATATTTTTGTGTTACTTTTTTGGGCCACTTAACTTTTCCTTTTGGCATGTGCTCATTTCCATCTCTTAGTCAGTCGACAATTCACTAAGTCTCCCAGTAGTTAGCTTTACCTTTTAGCGAATTCCCAACTGTATGTTTGTGTAATCTCCCAGTGCAGCGGTTAAGTTATGAAACATCAAGTGAATCGGTGAACAACTTATGTCTTTTCTTCAGTCACCGATTCACGAAGTGCTGGGCCCTATTTTTAAATAGTGTTACATGTGGACTAGTTGTCAGAGGGAAGCATACTTGTCATGCAATTATTGGTTGCCAGCGGTGAGTTGGATTTCATGTCAATGGGGCCCGATGTCAGAGATCTTAGATCAATGGTAGGTGTATGTTCACGTGGAATATTCTCACCCCATGTGATCATGTGCCCACCATCCGATTAGATGCTGATATACAGGCAGGTCCAATTTACATGTCAACATAGATGGCACTTCTCTATTGGCCAAAGGAAATAATTCAGTGGGCCCTTTGTCAGAGGTGACTACCTTTCTGGGTCACTTGAGTCTTTCATAAAGCACATGCACTTTTCTCTCTAGAATAGTCTGTCATTGGTCCATGAGGTATTGCATTAGTAGTTGTCAGTGGGACCTGATTTCTGACTTCTCATAGGGTCCTGACATCTGTATTGAATAAAAAATGGGTGTAAGATCTTATGAGATGTGTCAGACCTATACACAATTATGCCATCCATTGATTTCATCTCAGGCGGGCCTGGTCTTCTGTCAAAGGTTTTGGCGGAGTGGATAAAGTTTTAACAGTCCCGATAAATGTTTGTAGTGTTCACTTGTTCACAGAATAAAATGGAAAAGTTCTAAATCTTCTCACGAATGGGTGAATGGTCTATTCACCAAATCTCTAAATGAGTTTGTGAAACTTTAAAAATATCTTGCGAATGGGTGAATGAAGGTTTTCCGTGCATTCGCCAAATATAACCAAGGGTTATCATGAGACTCAGTGATTCAGTGAAGTTCTTTTTTCACTAAATCATTTGACTTGACTATGGTTAAGAGAGATATTAAGTGACTTGGATTTTATTTATAGTCCTGTATTCACCAAATAAGTCAAAGGTTAAGGATTAGCCAAATAATGGGACTGCATGATGATTCATCACTGAGGTGTCAGGTTTTAATTGGCTAAGCTGGAAAGGGAATGCAGACACATTGGTGGGCCCAAATATTTCCATTTGGTCATGGCGTGGATGATCTAATGGATGGTGTAAGAGCACAAGGGATTTGTCAGAGCTATGCAAAATCATGCTCACCATCTGATCTAAGGCTTGTATATTGTGGGTCCTATGTCAGTGATGACCTAACATGAGTATCAAGTGATGTGGTGACAAGTGGCATAAAATAGGCCCATTTGTGGATCTAAACAGTTTGGCGGTCTTGAAAAATGGGGTTAATGGCCTAACAAAATTCAAAAGATTCACTCATTCGCGAAGAAAAGTGATGGTGCTCCAAATGTTTTAGCAACCCTGCGAAGGAAGGTTGCATGATCGCTAAATTATTTAGAGAAGGTAAAAGGTGTTCTACGAACTCATAAAACTCTTCAGTCACTAGTTCACCAAATGTGGCTGGGGTAAGTCAGGTTCTCTTTAGTTGCCAGTTTGCGGGGTTAAATGGTGAGTTTGGGTTTCATTTCATGAATGAGATAAGCCTTGTCGCATGGTCGCTAAATGTAAACTAGGATTCCTATAAAGGTTAAGACATAAAGCCCGCAAAACATGAGGATCTGACAGTGCCAATATAAAGCTAATCCAGATTTGAATACTAACTGTTGATTCTCTGATAGTGCCATAAAATAGCCATTCTCTACAAATTTGAAACTTTGAAGGATTTCTTGCGACCAGAAGGACTGAAATTTATTGTTTTAGTGGCTAGGGTTGGTGGATGATGACTTTCAGGCTATTGCAGTGTGGTCCTGGGAGTATGATGAATGATTACAGAGGGTTTGTACATTGAAAGAGGTGGATTTGTACCTTGTGGAATG
This sequence comes from Chamaecyparis obtusa, assembly GCA_027943335.1. Classification (NCBI taxonomy): domain Eukaryota; kingdom Viridiplantae; phylum Streptophyta; class Pinopsida; order Cupressales; family Cupressaceae; genus Chamaecyparis; species Chamaecyparis obtusa. The sequence goes on from BSBK01006524.1 coordinate 907,515, forward strand.
GGTTTTCTTGCTTGAGGTATGTTGTAGGTGATTGATTTGATCAATTTTCATGGTAGATTCATGATCTCCGGTACAGTACTCTAATATTTTTTTCATTAATGGAGATCATTCTTGGATATGAATTGTTTTGGATTGCCTAGTTTTCATCCCTATAATAAATTCTTGACTGTTTCAGTTGGTTGGGTGGGTGAAAACCCTAACCCTAGCTGCCCTAAGCTTATTGCATTCTCTTTGAGATTCCCAAGGTAGCTAGTGGTATAAATGGCTGTATTTTTTACTTTGTATGGGTTCGTAGTTTTTGGTCCTAAGTTTCTAGTTCTAGAGCTAGACTCATGAAGGGTCCTTTTCCTGTAGATATTTTCCTTTTTCTCTACATATAAAGTGTTCCCTCTTTCCTTTCTGGTTTAGAGAATATACTGCATATTGTAACTGATTTGTCTTATGTATGAGGATTTTAATATGTTCTTACTATTATCAAGCTATCTCCATTTGAACTCTAAATTAATTGATCATACATCAAGGGTGTTTATTTTTTCTATTTGCATTGCCTATGTGTTTGCAAGTGGAGTTGTCTTCACAAAGGTGACTGGTTTAGGGTTAGTGTTCATGTATGTATGAGCTGAAGTGTTAAATATATGTCATGCTTGTCTTCTAGTGGATGCTGGTTAATGTATTACCTATTTATAGGTCTCTTCTAAGGGGAGGCTTAAAATCCTTTGAATGGGTAATAACATACTTGAATACACAAGTGGGTTATTAAGTTGAGGTTTGGTGATGGTGTGTGATTGATGTAAGGCATCAACACATTGAGTATATTATTTTCTTGTTTCATAGCTTTCTCTTGCAATAGGGTATTTGACTCTTTGGCCCATCGGATAAAGCACTGGTCTATGAGAGACTTAGGGTATCTCAAGGGTCCCTTCAATCCATCTAAAATCATTTACATTCAGTTCCACCCTTTCCCTTTAATGCTATTAGGATAGGTCTTTGGTTTTCATACTCACTCCATCCAAGTAGGGCTATTGCATGAGATATTTGTTTCATTTGAGGTACAGGATACCTACAAGGGTTTGAGAACCATTCCATAGTTAGTTACCTGTAGGCTTGTAGTGTGACACAAGTTGTATGTGTGTGTAGATGAGGTATACCCGCCTGAGTGATGTGGAGCTCAAAGTGTAGAAGGATCTCTCTTTGATCCTTGTCAGTTGGCTTTTTTCCTTGTCAGATTTGGAGTGTTGAGTGAATGTGACACTAGCCTTGTCAATCCTTATGTCAATCTAACCTTTGGGGAAAAAAAACACCAACAAATTGATGACTCTACTGGGGAAGTGTTACACAAGTCTATAATAATGAGTAGGTCATCATTGAAACACAGAGTTATTCTTGTCCCTTGTCTTATCTAACTCATTTGGATATTTATAAAGTTAGGAAATTGTATTGTAAGATTCCCAATATACTTGGGTGGCGACTCAAACATCTCTGCAGCAGTGCTAGTTAGCAGATTATTTTGTAAGATGAGTTACAGAGCTACTAGGTCTTGGAGAAAGGAGCATCCTAAAGATATAATGGAAGAAGGTATTCCAAGCACTTCTAGGCCTAGTTAGACAAAGGGGGGAAAAAAGAAGAAAAACATGTGTCATACTTGGAAGCATAAGGAGGATATAAGATAAGAAACTCAAATCAAGCCCAAGAAAGAGAAACATCTAACAGTCAGGACTTAAAGTTGACTTGATTTCAAATTGTGACCATCGATTTGCTGCAGATGCCATAGAAGTGACCATTATTTCTAGAATTTTAATATTTAAATGGTTTCTTGCAATAGTAAGGACTATAATTAAGTGTTTATGGCCACATTTTATTTGTTTGGTGGTGTCAATTATTGCAGTGCGATCTAGGTTGCCATGGGTAGTTGTAGAGGAATGTGTTTTCGTGGGAAATTAAATGAAGTAGTACTTAAGATGTGTTGTAGGGATCATTTTAGCTAGATTTTTGGGAAGATTTGTGATGATTTTGTACTTGATATTGGTACAGGGCTAGATAGCTATTGAATTTGAACTATTTTGAGCTCATCGGCTATGGCTTGGTCCCTATCATGTTTGAGTAACTCCTTAGTGGTGTTAGGTAGTTTTGAATTTTGAATCTGAGTGATCATTATCCTTGTATTGTCACCCTTGGTATAAAGGGAATTTTTATGATCATTCGGAGGCATTGGGAGTTAGGTATTCAAATCTTTTGGTTGTGAGTCCTCTTCTCAGTCAGAATTGTAATAGTTTTGCTTTCAATATTTGTTGATAATAGAGAAAAAGTTGCAGGTCTAAGCTATAATTTTCCAGCATGGTTTGTTTGGATTGATTGTATACACTTGAGGATTCTTCATACTTAATATAGATACATGATTCTTCTCTCTTGTTTGTGTCAATATAGGTAGATTTTGAACTTTCTAGTTCATTGCATATTAATTTATGTATGTGTCTTCATTCTTGAGTTCTAATCTAGGATTAGATAAAATGATGCTCTAGATGGGACATAGGTTTATCTCTTGTCTATGTAAGGATATTCTATAAGCAGTAAAGGAGATTGTAAATGTGTTTATGGCTTTGAATCTCAAATATAGTCTGGTGTGTGTATATAGTTTGTCTAAAAGATCTTGCCCAGTGGATGAGGTACTGGACTAGATGAGTATTTCTTTTATTAACTTATATTGATTGAGGTTATTATGATTCAAACATATAAATTAAGAACCATCCCTAAACTTTAAGTCTTTGGTTGAAGAAGTGTTCTACCCCATAGTAATGGAGAGTCAATGAATGTGAAGTTAGCATTTAGTTCTTCCTTACTATCAATCTATTGTTCAAACCTAGTCTTTGGTGTATGAAGTATAGTTTTCAATAGGTTAGGTACACCTACCTTGGTTTTCCAGAGCCAGAAGTGAAGAGGGAAGTCTTGTCCCTATAGTTGGTCTAGTTACCCTAAGACCCCATTACATTTTGGAGCTAACCATTCCTAAAATCCATCTGAGGGTATATTGGCAGTCTAGGAGCATAAGCATCATTTTGAACACCAACACAGGTTTTGAAGGGACCTGAAACCCTTTACAACTTAAGTTTCAAAATATCAGAAATATAAAGCATGGACAACATAAAAGACAAGAAACAATGAACTACCCATACTAGGGGCTACAAAGCTGACAACATAGAAAAATATCAGCCAAAAAGAAAGTAGAGACAACAAGAAAACTAGCAAGAGCACTAGTTTAAACATCCACATCTAGAGTCCCAACTTTTTCATCTAGCATTTTGTCCATCTTTGCCTGGATGTTATCCATTCTAGCAATGACACTTTTTAGTTCATCTAGATTGCCCTTGATCTTAGGAGAATTCTTCTTACCATGGGTCTGAGTGCTAGGGCCTCCACTATCCAATAGATGAGCATTCTTCCCCTCATTATCATCCTTGGAAGCATTATCCAGAACCTTAACCAGAGCTTTAAGGTTAGCACTAGAAGCCTTCATACTATCTTTACTGTGCTAGAGAATATTTATAAGAGTATTATCAATTTTATCATCTCTTTCCACTAAGTCATCAGCTGGGGCATTAGAGGCCCTCTCTTTAAGAAGAGAATCCACCTTCTCATGAAGGATGTCATTGTTAGCCTCTAGCTTTCTACATTTTAAATGTAGTCTTTTAATTTCATGAAAACACCACTTACTGAATCTGAAAGAATACAAGGCCTCAACTTTGGCAGTCTACAAGACACCAGTAGTCACCTCTTCTTTGTCATTGAAGTCTTTGAAAATGAGCTTGATGGTGGACTCTCAAGCCTTACGCTCATTGGAATCCTTGCTACCCTCCTAATTAATGTCCTCAAAGTCTTGACATATAGTCATTTCATGCCTCATACCTTCAACATAATCAGCCATAAGGGGAACCTCCTCTTTATTGAAGTCCTAGTCATTCTTTTGATTCTCTTCATAGTGGATGGCAGTGTCAACCAGGTCCTCAAGGCTATGAGAATTATGCTCCCCTGTGCCTTCAAAAATAACCTCATCTAGATCTTTTCCTTTCTCCTTAGCAGTAGTTTTCTCACTTTTGTTATCAGGGTTCTTAGCTTCAACAATGACATTATCATCATTGGCCATGGTAGTGTTCTTCTCCTTATTGCACAGACCTTCAATCTCATCTCCTAGACCCATGCTCTACATATTTTCATCAATATTATTTTGATCCCCCTACCCAATTTCCTCTTTGTTAGCCTCAGCCAAGTTCTCAGTCTTAGCTCCCTCCTTGCTCCTATCTTGCTCAGAACTAGCCTCAGAATCATTAGTATTATACTCACCCTTACTAAGGCTTGCCATAGCTTGGGCATTGTTAGAATCCCCATCTTTGGAATCCTCAATTTTTGAACCCTCAATTTTTGAACTCTCAAAGTAATCCCCCTTCTCAATAGTGTCCAAGCAAATTTTCTTTGAACTATTGCCCAAATTGCCCTCCACCTTTCACTTAACTAACCATGTCTTAGGATTAGGGCTCATTTTACTCTTACCAGAAGAGGGAGTAGAGCTGGGGGCACGAATGGTATTTTTAATATGCTAAAAAATTAACAAAATCAAACCCTCATGCTTGACAACCTTCTTAGGAGACCCCTTATGCTCATTAATGCTTTTAACCAGAGAGGTAAACAGATAGAAAGGAATGTTAATGGTATCCTTGTACCTGAAGTGGTTAAGAAACATGAAGTGATGGGAGTGAGCATGGGTGAAGCAGCCATCCAGGGTAAAGTACTCCATCACAACCTATAGAATATGGCACCATATCTCCTTGATTTTGACAGGGTCCATATATCCATTAACCTTGCCTTCTGCAAAGGCAGCTTTCTCTTTCACAGATTTTGAGAATCTCTTAAGTGCATTCTCTGAGATCTTTCAGTCTCTATAAAATTTTTTCCCTTCATTAGGAATCCCAATAAAATGAGCAATGAGCTCCACTATTATCTCCATCTTCCTACCTTCACTGGTGATAGTATTATCTCTCCACCCTTCAACAAATTTTTGAGTCACCTCCTTATCAAACCCATGAAGTTTTTCCATATAAGGGGTCACTCCTACTTTTTTCAATTTGTGCCACACCATAGCCATGTCAAGTTCCTTCAGCTTGTTGTAATTGTCCAGTTCTTCATGCTTCAAATCACCCCCCATAATCATAAAATATAGGAAAGTTGAGCTTACAAAGTTAGATCCAAGATTATCTGAATCGCAGTCCTTGTTAAACAAGTTGCTTAAATGCAGAGCCTTAAAAATGTGCGAGCTGTAAACAATGATGTTACTTAACACTCCTTTCCATAATTTCTCATAATTACCATCAGACTTCATATAGCTTAAATGAGTCTCATGAATGATTTCCAATCTCTCCTTGTTTATGATGGATTTTATCATAATAAATGTGATATTTAGTGTCCTCCGTAATATTGTCCTTGCTATCCCAGGTGATGACCTTAGCAGCCTTAACCCCTATGTTTGCCAAGTTGTCCACCATAGCATTACCCTCATGGTACACATGGGTTATGTAAATCTCTATACATTTAGAAAAGATATCTTTTTCTTGGGATATGGAGTTATCAATAGTCCAGGATGGGGGAGAATTACCATTAAGGCAGTTGATAATGTTTAATGAATCACCTTCAAGCCATATTCTTTTGTAATTAAGTTTACTAGAAAGCTATAAACCATAGAAAGCTCTAGAGGCCTTAGCTAAATGATTATGCTGAATTCCCAGAGGAGCAGTAATGGCTGAAATAACATTACCATTACAATCCCTTATAACACTTCCGCACCCCGCAGGGGCAGGATTTCCCTTAGCTGCTTCATCAAAATTTATCTTAATCCATCCAGCTGGGGGAGCAGTCCAAATAGTATTAACACAGTCAATTTTTTTCTCAGGTAGCTCCCATTATTCCTAGTGTGCTAGATAGAAGTGCTTAAGTTCTCCTGCATACCAATATAAGTCTTCTCATACACCATAGAAGGGGTACAATCTTTTTCCTAAAATATGTGATTATTCCTTTCTTTCCAAAGATTCCAAGCAATATGAGGGGCAGCCAGAGTCCATAGTTGTTTATCCCTAGCATTATTACCTGGATAGTTCCATTGCTGGTAGAAATCCTAGATAGAAGATGGGAAAATCTAGCATAGAGAAATATCCTACAAAAAAAAAGACCACACCTGCTAAGAGAATAGGCAATGCAAAAAAAGATGATTAGTATCTTCTTCAACCTCCTTGCAAAGGCTACATCTATTTGGCATAATAAATCCCCTTTTTTAAAGGTTATCAATGGTAAGCACTTTGTTTTGAACAAAGATCCAATAAAAAATCTCAATTTTGGGGGTGAGATTCTTATTCCATATCTTTTCCCAGAAAGGAATTTCCTCATGCACCTCATATTGAATAGAACTAGTAGACACCATAGTAAATTTTCCACTAGATGAAGGGCCCCATATCAGAGTATCTTCCTTGTTAGTGTAACAGTAATGAGCCAGGAGGGCCTTATCAATTTCATGGAAAATAGGGTTAAAATCAGCCAACTTCACCCAATAATTATTTCTCCAATAATCTTTAACTTTGAGACCAACAGCTGAGGAACATCTTATGATATCCCAAGGGATGCTAAATATGCATTTCAAGGGTTTTTAAAAAATCCAAGGATCTTCCCAAAAATCTATACTAGATCCATTACCCAACCTCCAAGCCTTTCCTTTATTAGCCACACTTCTAGCATCATTGATATTTCTCCAAAAAATAGAGCCCTCCACTTTATGTGAGCTAGAGAGAAATTGGTCAATAGTTGGGATGTCATAGAGATATTTATGCTTACAAATAGTATTCTAGTCCTTAGGGTCTTCATAAATATGCCAGAGTTGCTTATCCAAGAGAGCTTTGTTCATAATCTTTAAAGGTCTCAGACCTAAGCCCCCCAAGGACTTTGGTTTACACACTCTTTCCCAAGCTATAAGGGGTATTCAATTTTTTTCCTCCACCCCAGACCATAGAAAATGTTTCAGGATATAGTCAAGCTTATCCACAAATTTGGAAGGTATTTTGAATAAACTCATAGCATACACCATAAGGCTTTGAAGAAAAGATTTGATCAGGGTTATTTTCCCAGCCTGAGATAGAACAGCTCCTTTCCATCCAGCCATCTTTTTAAAAAATATCTCCACCATCTGGTTACAAATAGACACTGATATTAAGGTCTAGAGGCAGTCCCAGGTAGGTAGAAGGGAAAGAACTAATGCTGCAATCAAGGATACCATCTATCTTGCATTACAAACTATCGCACGTTATAATATATAACATGTGTGTGATACTTGGAAAGTATCACACAATGTTTTGCACCACTATAATTCAAAAAATTAAAAAACAAGTTTTAAATGCAAAAAAAAATCACTCAAATGGCTAGTTTTTTTGAAAACTTATCGGGGCACCATAGTGAGAAGGTCAGTTGTGCAACTGACCACACTCAAATTGATGTGTGTGAATGGGAATGCTAGCCTACTAAGCCATATTCTCTCTTTGATCTCACAAGGTTCTCAAATCTCAAATAAGACAAATGAATTTGAAAATGACCTTTTCACCCCTTATATAGCATTTTGGCTTTTTGACCTAATTTTCAAAACATCTTGGAATTTCACAAAAAATGCACCCCTGGCTAATGTTGACATCCTGGATCCATTTTTAGGATCAAAATTGAAATCTGAGTTCATCTTGATAGTCAAAATTACATTTTAAAATTTCTCCTTTTGCATAGTTGGCTGACCATTTGAGGCCTGATTCTTTGATCTTCGCTGGGGCATCTTCATTTCTTCATCTCCATCTCTCTCACCATTCTAGTCTATCATTCATTTCCTTCACTTCATCTCTTTGAGGTTTGATTTGGGAATATCTTCACGGCTTGATGGTTATTATATCATCTTTCATCTTCGATTATGACTTCTAGTGATTTGATCATGTTGCTCTTGCTTTTGCATTCCCTGTACCTGATTTCAATTTTGATCCCGAGGGGGTAGACACATCATAATTTATAAACTATTCTCTAGAGCATATGCTTGACCATTCCATTTACTCTGATCGATCTATCTATTGTGCTTGACATGTTAGTTCTCATCTTGAGTCCTGATACTATCCATCTCTCCCCTAAGTGTTCAGTACTATCATTACTAGGCTGATCATGTAGGATTTTCTATCTCTCTGTACTTCATACTTTGGAGTTAGATCTCTATCTATTGCTTTCTTGACTGATCTATTTGTTGATGTAAAGTGTTCCCAGATTGATCACACATTAGTCAAAGAGGGGCAAATGTAATCACCCAAAAATGGTCACCTAGACTATTGGCCCCTTTGCTAGCATTATTTTCTAAAATCATCAATTGCTTATTCTTGATCAAATCTTAATTCTATCATTTATTTGATTATATTCTATGAATTAACCATTTTATCCTAAGTCTTTATTTGATTAAAAGGAATTTCCTCCCCTTCTATTAAATAAAAAGCCCCCACTTACCTATATCCTAAGTTGCACAAATAAAGAATTATTCCTATTTTATAAATAAAAAGAAAAAACCTTTTTTGTCTCACATGAGGCAAAAAAGTCAACACTTATTTCTCATTGAAGGAGATTTATGCACAAGGAGTTCTCCCTCTTTCAAGCTCCACCCTTGATCAAATATTTTTCCTCTTAATCTGTATGGTCCATTTATCTTTAAAAGGAGAGCTCTTTTCTCATTCAAAGGATCTCCACTCTTGATGCTAATGTTGTGCTGCATGATTTCTTGGTGACATTGGAGCTTTGGAGAGATTGTTGCATTATAGCTTAGTTTTCATGGCATTCTTAGTTTAATCTCTTTTCATTCTTTAGCTTAGCTCACATAGTTTAACTAGTATTGGTTTGTAACATTCTCATTTCCATAGTTTAGTTGCATCCTTAATCTAGTATATTTTGCATTGCATTTTCATTGTGATTCTTGAAGATATTGGCATTTTTTCCCTTGTCTCTTTGAATCTCCCATTGCATGGTTTACTAGAAAGGTTGCATGCTTAATAGCTCTATCTGAGAGCCTTCTAAAACACCCTTGCACTCCATACCTAGGGAGCTCTAGGTCTCTTTTCAAGGCTTCCAATCAATGGATTCCCTTAGAATTAAAGGCTTAGAGAAGTGCACATTTTGAGTGTACAATAAGATTGGTCACTTTGCATCTAAGTGTCCTACAAGAGCTAGAAAATTCAAAAATGACTACAATCCTAAATACTCTAAGGAATGTTACTATGCTAGAGATGGAGTTTTAGATGATGACTTAGCTGAAGAAGAAATTGGATTCATTGCTATTACAGACAAAATAAATAATAAGATAGATCATGAAGATGAGAAAGAGGAACAAGACCTAGCATTGATTTCACAAGTTGATATAAGGATAGACTAGATTATAGATAGTGGTTGTTCACATCACATGATAGGTGATAAAGATAGATTTGTTCATCTAGACAAGTACAATGGTGGCATGGGTAGATTTGGAGATAACACTCCTAAACCTATCATTGGTAGAGGAGCTATTACAATGGATAGAAAGAAAAATATTGATGATGTTCTCTATGTAGATGGTTTGAAACATAACCTTCTTAGTGTTGGGTAGTTACTTGAAAAAGGTTATCAATTGGAGTTTAAGGACAAAAAATTCATCATTAAGAACAAGGATGGTGTTATGATTGCATCAAGCTCAAAGACTAAAGGTAATATTTTCCAACATAATTCAGAAGCAAGTTTTTTTTTGCTAAAATTGATGACAGTTGGTTGTGGCATAAAATACTATATCATATCAATTTTGATAACATAGTAAAGATAACCAATGTAAAGGTAGTAAGAGATCTACCTAGCATAGCAAAGCCAATTAATACTATATGAAGGGAATATGTGATGGGAAAGCATGTGAGAAACTCATTCAGGAGAAAGTACAATTTTGTAGAGAATAAGTTGGATTTGATTCATATAGACCTATGTGGTCCAACTCAAACAAGATCATACTATGGTGAAAGATATTTCATTTTATTTTTTGATGATTATACTAGGATGATGTGGGTTTCATTCTTGAAAGATAAGTTAGAATCATTTGAGAAGTTCAAAATATTCAAACCTAAGGTTGAGAATGAATCTATACTAAAGATAAAATACTTGAGATCAAATATAGGAGGAGAATTCACCTCTGAGAGATTCTATGAGTACTGCAAAGAACATGGCATAAAGAGGTAGTTGAGTGCACCTAGAACCCCTCAGTACAATGGAATTATAGAGAGAAGGAATAGGATCATCCTTGATATAGCATACACCATCATGATTGAAGGAAAATTTGCACACACCTATTGGAGAGATGCAGTCAATACAACAATCTATACCATCAATAGAATTCAATTGAGGCCTGGCATGGAAAAAAAACCATATGAGGTATGGTTTGGTAATGTTCCCATAGTAAAATACTTTAGAATCTTTGGAATCAAGTGTTACATCAAGAGGGATGAAGCAATAGGCAAGTTTGATGCAAGAGGTGATGAAGGTGTTTTCCTTGGTTACTCTACTAAAATAAAAGCGTATAGATGTTACAATTTAAGGTTAAAGAAGATCATTGAAAGTTCTCATGTTAAGATTGATGAAAAGGTTATGGTTCAAGAAAGATATCATGATTACTCACATATGATTGTAGAAGAACCTAGACCCTCCACTAGTGAGATAGTTGTTGAAGAGATTTTTGAAAACATTGATGTGTTATTCAATGACCCTGAGACAAGTGAAGTAGAAACTCTAAAGGCTAATGAGACAACATCACCTAAAGTTCCAAAGTTTACTTCTAGATACCATTCTAAGGATGACATTATTGGAGATCAGAGAAACAAAGTCACAACAAGATCAAAGGCTAAGAGTTCTACAAGTGGTGAGATGGTATGTTTACTATCTCAAATTGAACCCTTAAGTGTTGAAGATGCATGCAAAGATTCAAATTGGCATGATGTTATGAAAGAAGAACTAGATCAGATTATCAAGAATGATACTTGGGAATTGGTCCCAAGACCTAGTGATAAAAATGTGATTGGAACAAAGTGGATATTCAGAAGCAAGATGAATGAAGATGGTATAGTAGTGAGGAATAAAGAAAGATTAGTATGTAAGGGATATGCTTAAAGAGAAGGTATTGACTATTTAGACACTTTTGCACTAGTGAGCAAGTTAGAAGCTATTAAGTTGTTTTTAGCTTTTGCAACATTCAAAAACTTCAAAGTTTATTAGATAGATGTTAAGTAATATTTTTTGAATGGAGAGCTAAAAGAAGAAGTATACATTGAGCAGCAAGAAGGATTCACCCCATCATACATACCTAATATGGTATACAGATTGAAGAAAACCCTCTATGGACTTAAGCAAGCCCCTAGAGCATGGTATGAGAGACTTGATGGATATTTAACAAAGATTGGATTCAAGAAAGGAGAAACATATTGCAATCTATTTATAAGAGAGACATCTAAAGAACTACTACTTATGGCCACATTTGTGGATGACATTATCTTTGGAGGTAATGACAAACTAGGTGTAGAATTTTCTATAGAAATGTAGTGTGAGTTTGAGATGAGCATGATTGGTCCTATCAAATACTTTTTGGGACTAAATGTGCAGCAAATAGAGAAAGGTATTTTCATTAATGAGTCCAAGTATGTGAAAGAAATATTGAACAAATTTAAGATGGATGATTGCAAGCTAGTATGGACACCTATGATCACTGGATGCAAGCTTAAAAAAGAAGATGACTCACCACCAGTAGAAACAACACTATACAAATCTATGATTAGTATACTCATATATCTTACTCAGACTAGACCTGATATTTCCAATGCAGTTGGCATAGTTGGAAAACTTGCAACAGAGCCTAAATAAAGTCAACTCATGGTAGTGAAGAGAATATTCAAATATTTTCAAGGCAATATAGACTATGATCTATGCTATTCCAATTCAAAAAATGTTGAGCTTCATGTGTATATTGATGTTGATTGGGGAGGATGCATTGATGATAGAAAGAGTACATTAGGAGGAGTAGTGTTTCTTGTTGATAGACTTGTCACTTGGACAAGCAAGAAACAAAATTATATTTCTCAATCAACAACAAAATTAGAGTATGTTGCAGCAGCCCTGAATTGTTCTATAATTATTTGGATCAAGCAAATGGTAAAGATTTTGGAATTCAGATTGATTATCCTATTATTATTCATTGTGATAACACTAGCACTATCAATATGTCTAAGAACCCTATGATGCATGCAAAGAAAAAGCACATTGAGATGAAGTATCACTTCCTAAGAGAGAAATTGGTAGAGAAAGAAGTCAAGTTGGACTATGTGAGTACTAAAGATCAGTTGACAAACATATTCACAAAGCCCTTGCCAAGGGATACTTTTAAGTATCTCAGGGAGAAGTTGGGAGTAATTCCCTTCCTTGATTCTTCTTAGAAGAAAGAAGAAAAGGAATTAGTCCTCAGGGACTAATGGAAGGTTTACTAACCTACCTTAGGAGTAGTACCCATGCTTAAAATAAATGGCACCCTTTGCCATTGATGTCAAAGGGGGAGTAATATACATAATCATAAAAATAGAAGTAAAAGAAGGAGTAATATACTAAGGGGGAGTAGTATTTAGTGATGGAAGAATTTTAGTTAAGGAAATGGAGAATATTGAAGAATATTGTAGCAGATGGAGGATTCATCTTTGGGGGAGTTTTGATGAGGAAATGGAGAATGTTATAAAATAATTTCTCATTAGATTGGTGATGACTGTATGTTTGTCATTGATGAGAACATATGATAAGTAGCATGCATGGAAGACTTATGTAGTAAGATTTTAGTATATTTAGCATAGACATGTTATCAGCATGATATCATGGGCCCAGAGGTTAACTGTTACTATAGTCAATTATATAGTATCTTGTGTCAGCAGTGTTCCTAACAGAGTAACAGACAATGTTCTATGTATGGTTGTTCATAAAATTATCATAGAGCCTTGCACATTTGGATATGTGATGGAGACATGTTATTGACGTTACATTCATGGACGTAGAGTCTAAGGATTAGTAGAAGTGAAGATATGTAGTCGCTATTCACTAGTAGCAGTTTCCTATGTTTTTTTAGAAAAGCTGACAAAGATTATATTGGTTCTAGAGTTGTGCCTATCATTTCAGTATGCACCCTTTGATTAGAGCTTGGAGTAGAGTTAGTAATGTCTGGTTAAGAGTGCATGAGTTAATTCAAATTGAGGAGAAAGATTCAACTATTTTGGTAGAGTTGACATTGTGTAGTGTGTGTCTACAATTATCTTTGTGGATAGGTCCCAAAATGTGTTGTGTGCTTAGTAGAGCCAACTGAATTACTATTGGAGTTTTTTATGAATTCTCTAATATGATTTCAAGGAGTTTCTAATAGGCCAACTTGATTATATCATTTAGAGGAAAGATATTTATAGGAAGTCATTTGTGATTGCTGAAGTGTGGTTCATAGTTGATTGTGAAAAATAGAGCAGAGTGTGTGAAGTATTAAGCCATCAAGATATGGTCTATGTGACCAAGTAAAGTATTTATGCTATACATTGGAACTGATCCAGATAGTAGGTCAAAGCATAGTTCACCAAGATCCAGATATAGTATGTATCTATTAAATAGAAGGTTGTAGCCTTCACCACTTGAGCTGTGAGCTCTTGGATAGTGCATCCACTCCCCTAATAGGGAGTATTGTAAAAGACTCCTAATAGGGTCCAACCCTTGACAAGGTTTACTATACTAAATATATTGTAAAGAAAATCCTAACAGGGTTAAGGATCTTCTAACAAGGATCATAATACACTAGTGCAGAATATTAGTGGGTGTCAATTCCCACCGGGGTTTTTACCTATTTGGGTTTCCCCATAACAAAAATATTGGTGTTATTTTCAAGTGTTCTTTCATTGGGTTTATGCTTATGTTTAAGTATACTTAATTGGATAAAGAATTGAAACTTGTAGATAACTGATTCCCCCCCCCCCCGCCTCTTAGTTATCTCTTGGGACTATTCCTAACACTTACATATTGTGCCAAAATAGGTTCTTCTCTCATTTATTTTTTCTCATTAGGTTCACCATCAAGATTGTCAAATTTAGCTTCTAAATTCTTGACAACCTCTTTCTGTAGCTTGACAACTTCCTCTTGTCTCACAATAGTGTCCTCTTGTCTCTCGACATTGTTTCCCTAATGCTCAACATTGCTTACCCGAGACTCTAGATTAGGTGCAAGTTTGTCACTTGCCTCTCCATATTCTATGTAGACAAAAGATTTTTAATCTTCTAGTTCTCTTTTGCTTTCAACTTCATTTTTCTTTGCATACTCCTCAACTTTGACATTTGCACTTTCCACAATTTTTTGTGTTAGAGTTCAAACACTTGTAAGCTTTACTTTTTGTGGAATAACCAAGGAATATGCCATCATCACTTTTAGCATCAAATTTTCCATTCCTATTATCCTTTAGTATATATCATTTGCTTCCAAAAATTCTAAAGTACTTTACATTAGGTGCACACCCATGCCATAACTCATAAGGTGTGAGATTTGTACCTTTTTTTATTTGTACTTGATTAAGGGTATAAATAGTTGTACTTAAAACTTCTCTCCAGTACTTTTGTGCAACATCCTTTTCAATCATGAGTGTTCTTGCATAATCCATGATAGATATGCTCCTCTCTTCTATGTCATTCTATGGAGGTTTCCTAGGTGTAGACATTTGTCTTTTGATCCCTCTATCATTGAAAAATAGATTAAACTCATTGGATATGAATTCTCCACCTTAGTCATATCTCAGACACTTCATATTCCTTCCTATCTCCTTTTCAACCTTAGCCATAGACCACTTAAAATTTTGAAAAGCATCAGATTTTTCTTTTAAGAACATTACCGTCATCATTCTGGTTTAATCATCAACATCAAGAATAAAATATCTAGCACCACAATAGCTTTGTACACCCATTAGTCCACAAAGGTCAATATGAACCAAATCTAAAGCTTTCTTAGAAGTAAAAGTCTTTCTCTTGAAACTAGACTTTGTCATCTTACCCAACTAACATTGTTTTCACATTACATTCTCAAGTTTCTTCAATCTTGGTAGCCCTCTCACTTTCTTCTTTTTACTAATTTCTACCAGATTATCAAATTTAACATGACATAGCCACTTATGGCATAACCATATATCATCAAGTTGTGCAATCATACATGTCTCTTCAAATAGGTCTAGATAGAACAAATTATCTTTGGTTTGTTCTCCACTTCCAATAAGTTCACCAGTGGCATCAAATATTTTTGCCTTCCTATGATGAAATTCCACTCGGTAAGTAGTGCTATTAAGCTATGCAACACTCAGAAGATTATAATTAAGACCTTCAACCCAATATGCATTTTCACAAGTAATCTTATTAGTCAACTTAATCAATCCTTTTCCTCTAATAGGATATGATGCATCATTACCAATTTTACACTTCTACCTTTGTAATGATCTAAGCTATCAAACTTACTTTCATCACCAGTCATGTGGTGTGAACAACCACTATTAATAATCGACTTATCATTTTTGTTCACATAAGATATCAATGCAGTTTTCTCATCCTCATCAAATTCATCTTTCATAGCAACATAGACTACCTCAATTTCAAAATCATCACCATCAATGTCATTCTTTTCCTCAACTATATATTAGGATTTCTTACCTTTTCCTTTATAGTCCTTGTATCTTTGGTAACCTCTATCTTTTTTTTGTCTTTATTCTTTCTATCTATTTCTTCATCTTTATCATCCATTTCAAGACATCTTGCAACTATGTGACCAAATTTATTACATGAAAAACATATGATAGGGAGTTTACCTTTATATTTTCCTTTTCCTTTTTTCAATCTTTTGGCCATAAGATCTTCAAGATCCTCAAGTTCTTCATTAGATGTGTCAGTTTCACTTTCACTCTCACTGATGCATCTTTCTTTTTCTTTCTTTGACTTTCTCAAAACCATTTGTGACTTCAAAACATATTCAACATTAGCAACAGTGAAGTTATCATAGTTAGAAAGCTCAAAATCAATAAGCTTACCAACAAGACTTTCCAATGCAAGAGCATTGCCAGGGTTACATCTGGATTCTTGAATTGCTGAAATCTTAATGGCATAAATAGGATGTAAAGTTCTCAACACTTTTACAATGACAGTATCATCATCAATAGTCACATTTGCTCATCTAATGGCATTTACAACTTTTATTCTATGACAATATTGAGCAATATTCTCACCTTCTTGCATTCTCATTTCATCAAATTTACCTCTTAGGCTTTTAGCTTTAGCTCTCAACACATTTATGTCACCACCATAGATGTTTGCAAGAGTGTCCCATAATTTCTTTGCATTTGTGCAATTCTTGATGTCTTCAAATTTAGTATAGCTTAGGGAAAAAGCAATCTCTGACATTTCCTGATTATGTTCTTGCTTAGCTCTCATTTCCTCGGCAATCAAGGGTACAACAGGTGTAACATAGTCATTTTCAACATAATACCTCACTGAGTCACCAATACTAGCTAGATGCAGTTTTATCAACCTTTTCCATGCAGGGAAGTTCTCCTTATTTATCTTTGGTACCTCCTTATACATCCTGATCATTTACTCCAAGTGCCTTTAAACTTATTCTCTGTAAGCACCAACAAATCTAATACCAATTGTTAATATGATTTAGAACAATAGAGACAGGGGATAAATTAGTTGTTCTTAGGTCTAGATGTATAAAATAAATTTTCAAACTCTTCAACAAATTAGATCTAACAACCAACAACTACTCGGTCATGTACTGGCTTGGTCAAAACTAACATCACCCAACTTAAACTAGATTTCTTCACTTTTTCTTAGTTAAGCCTACTATTTATTCTTCCTTCTTACTTAGATAAGAAATACATTATCTTATTTTTATGACACATAATCAAGTACCCATTAAAGTATCAAGATAACTCAACCTTTCGCTAGGTGCTATTGTTACCAACCTTGTCCTCATCCTTCTCAACAATCAAATAGATATAGTACTTTCTTAAATAGCAATCATCTTACCAGTTAAGGTTTGACATCAATTAAAATACAACAATTTCTTCAATTGTAGTTTCCAATAGTATCATGTAATACCCCTCACATAGTTTACTTTTCATTTTAATTGGTCAAACTCTTTTAGGCCACTTTTTATGTGTGTGTTAAATCCTCATATTGATTCATTTCTATGTGTATTTATGTTTATTATTTTACTGACCCCATACTTTCATGTGTATGGTTGGTGTGTATCTTTTATTTTATTTTTTTATGTGCCTAATATATACATGCTCATCTTAAATGTTGGATTTCAGGTACCAAACATCAACTTCCCTGAGTTGCTAGGATGAGTGTGCCCTACCACAATATCTCTATGGTAAGAGAGGGGAGATAACAAATAGGTCCAAATCCCAGCCAAATCCATTTATTTTCATGAAATAGTGGAAAAGTATCTTATTTAATACCCTTTGAATTTTTCTTGAGGTGACACCATTTGTGAACCCTTCCTTTTAAGTTAATTTTGTATTTTGATTGTTTAATTTTTTTCTTGTTCCATGTTATGTGGTCTGATGTGGTCTTCTAGTGTTTAAATGGTTTGAGGAATTAATTAAAGTTAATTAAATGAGACTAAATAAGTATACCTTATGCTACATTAAAATATTAAATATAAGGTTTATTAATTCACAAGAATTAATTAATTACCTATATTTAGTAAATAATTTAATTACACAGTCAAAATAATAATTAAGTGTATCGTCAGAAAATAGAAGAACTTCCATTTAGGAAAGGTTTATCCCTTCGATTAAGTGGTCTAGGCTCATGCCAAGTGCCTTGAATAGGTCTTTGAATGGATTTGGCTTTTTCCCCTATTTTGCTTCTCTCTCCACCTTTTTCCAACCTATTTATGGTAACTGGTCCTGTGAATTTGAGATCTATGACCTCAAGGTCAAGGTCGACCTTCTGGATCAAGGTTGACCTTGAATCTAACCTAGGTAAAATTCAACCTTGAATCTAACCTAGGGAAGAGTCAACCTCGACCCTCACCTTGAGTCCAATTTTCAAGTTCTGGAGGTTCCAGGGTGTCAAGCTTTGGAAAAGTTTTATTTCCCACTTCTAGGTTAGCTATTTCAGCTTTCATATTGGTAAAGTTTTAAATTGTATTTAATATAGGTCCATTTCTAAATGTTTAAGGCCTAATTGGAATTTAATTCCCCAATTTTGGCCCCTCTAGAAGTTTGTGCCCTAGATCACTATAAAAGGAAGCCTTCCTCCTTCATTTTCACATCCATTATTACCAAGAAACTTTATGAACATACACTTTTCATGATCAGGCTCTCAAGTGCAAGAAAGAAGGAAAGTATTCAAGAATTCAAGAATTCATCTTCAAGCATTCAAGAATTCATCAAGGAGATCCATTGTTAGCCATTGAAGGATTCAATCTCTTTAGATCCCTCTTGTTGAAGATTTTTCCATCCACATTCATCCAAGCTTCTTCCTATTCTAAGATCCATTCAAGATTGATGTTGAATATCTAATGCAATTGATTTGAGACATCCTACATATAATTATACAGTCATTTGGAGCATCCATTCTTGTGGATTCAAGGATTCAAATCCTCCACAAGGGTTTTCAACATAAGCAAGGTGAATTTTTCCATTTACTTTGTTTATATATATTGTAATTTTAATTACATTTCAAGGTTGATTCAAAACTGGGGTTTGACCAAGGCAAACCGCTCATCCAAATAAAAAAACCATTTTTCTTCTAGGTGCAGGTGTGGGATGATGAATATTAGTGTAGATCTGGATACCCTTTTCAGTGAACTTCCAGGATCTGCGAACATAATTTCCATCGGAGCTATTTCAAGTCAAGGTTGACTTTCAGTGGGGATCAAGATTGTACCTCAGGGTAAGATCTTACCTTGATCTTGAGTTCAAAGTTGATGTTGCTCATAAAGATAGAATTTGTCTAGGTTTTCTCTATCTCTAAATTTCTAGGTTGGATCAGGTTGTAAAATCTCCTGAAACTATACACAGGCATCAAAAAATAGTCTTTTCTAGATTTACCCTATTTTGACTTTAGTACTTGTCTTCAATCCATTTCAATATTTAAGCACCTATTTTCTATAGAGGACTATAGGGTTTTTCTCCTTTCTTCATATTCTCTATAGATTGATTCATTTGTGCACTAGTCACTTCCTTGTGACTAATCATTTTGGATCTCTCCTTTGGATATTTGGATTAGGGGTAGATCTTATATCCTCCAACACTTTATTATACACTATATTATTAAATGTAACAGTTATCTTATGTTAAATTTTAGTGAACCCGACACACTTACCCCTTTTCTTTTGTGGAATTAGATTCCCTATTGTGTTTTATGGTGTTAGATCATGTATATATTAGATTTCTTTTATGTGTTTGCATCTCATATAAAATAAATTTTTATTTTTTTCCTTAGTATTAGTTTATTTTCATTGCATTGGTATATGAGCTTTGCTACTTGTAGTCTTACTTATAACATCCCAGTTAGATGAAGTCATAGAATCATGGGTGCCTTTGATCCTGAATCTTCTTCTCCTTTCCTTAGGATCCCAAATCATAGTTTGATTATTCATGATTCTAATCCTAATATGGAGAAAAACTCTTCTCACTCATCTCATGATGAGGATGATTCTTTAAGAGTTTCTCCTGAACAAGTTCAAAAAATTTTAACTGAACTTGATAAAATGGGTAATTGGCTTATTCAAGAAAACCATAATCAAGATTCTATTTAAGCTACAGAGGCTCTTAAGAAAGTTCTTCATGATAGTGATCAAGGTGTTAATCTCTTGCATGGTATTACTCATCTTATGCATTCAAATGTTAAACCTTTAGCTCAAGAAGCTCAAGATTTAGGATTTACTCATCCTATTACTAGTATGGAACCTTCTTCTATTCCTTTACCTATTATTCCTACCTATACTCCTCCTTTGGTGACTATGATGGTTCCCTCTCTTCCTATGAGTGTCCCTCCTATGTCCCTTCCTACATCATAACCTTCTTATCATAGTGTTCCCTTTACTTATTCTAATCCTCTTCCAACTATGGTTCCAAGTGTTCCTTCTATTATGTCTTCCATTCCTATTGCTTCATACACTATACCTAGTGTTTCTAACATTTCTATGCCTTCTATTTCCTCTAATGATTCAACAATCATCAGTTTAGCTCAAACTGTGTCATGTTTACAACAACAACTTGCACCCTTGACTCAAAAAAAATTTAGTATTCCTACTATTAGAAAGTAAATTTCACCAAGATAACTGAGAGGGGGGGTGGAGGTGAATCAGTTATCAAATAAATACAACTTTTATCTCCTTTAAAATATTTTAACCATGTAAGTGTTATACACTAAGTTTGCACCCTTGTTTCAAGCTCTCTTGGTCTTGATAACTTAGTATAACATGGGAATCATCTCCAGGTGTGGGACCTATGCTAACTGAGATGATACCTCTAGGTTCTAGGCTAGTTCTTCTTGGATAATCACCTTAATTTTCTTCTAGACAGGAAAGTAAAACTTTGAGGGAAAGGGATAGAAGGAATACATGAAAGGGAAATGACTGAAAGTAAACTACCAACTAGGTGATACACTAAAATGAAATGAATACAATACACTATCCAAATTAGCATGAAGGCTCTCAGATCTAATAGAACACAATCTTCCTAAATAGGCTTGCATAAGTATTTCACAGAGAGATTTGAACAAAAGACATAGACTATGACCTAAAGAAAATGTTCTCTTCAACAAAATGGCATAGGAATGAGACATAATGATAGGAAGTGGAAGAATACCCACAAACTCACTCAAATCAGATCATACATAGTAGTACACATATAAGATGAAAGAAAGAAGGGCTTTTGAACTCCAAGATTTCTCTAACAAGGCCAGTATATTACATTCAATAAGAGAAATACAAATAAGGGAAACACCAGAGGCAAAAACAAATGCCATGGATAGCCTCTATTGAACCTGAGATTTCAATGAAAGATTACAAATTGTAAGAGCCAGAGGGAAGAAAAAATTCCATGAATAGCTCTTGAGAAAGAGAAACTCTTTTTACAATTGCAAACTCTGAGCTCTAAAAGCTCCCAAAAACAATATATACATCTCCCTTGCACGCACGCAGGAGCCAAAACCTAACTAGGATTACATAGATTTGCATAGAATAATAGCCAACCCTAATTCTGTCACTTCTAATCAGAAATGTATCTCTAAAATATCTCAACTGATCAGATATCTATCCTCACACATAAATCCATCACCAAACTATCTACAGACAAGCCACCTTGATCTAAGCACCTTGCTACAAGTTGAAAACCCTACACCATCATCATGAAATGCCTCTACAAGTTAGGCTCATTAATTCTCAAATTTGATCTTTGCAGATATTTGAATTTAAAAGTATAAACAACCATAGGTGGCACCAACCCTTTAATGTTTATTCGATGCAAGAACACTAACACGGTACCTTAGGAACAAGAAAATCACCCTGCAATGGTCACCTAGATCATCTTCATCATCCTTGAAATCTGCAACCATCCTAAAAAATCAATTTTGAGCTACCCCCTACTTCACAGGTAGCCAACAACAACAAACTAGCAAGACACCTGTTGGTGATTGAAAACTCTTATGCCACTTAGGGCTGCCAATATGCCTTGAGACTAATGTTAGGACTGGTTAAATCCAAGTGTGAAAGCTCTGCAAGGCAACTGGACCAACTATAGGGACAAGACTGCCCTCTTCACTTCTGGCTCTGCAAAACCATGGCGGGTGTACCTAATCTAGTAACTTATGATGTTTTAGGACTTTAGACTAGATTAAACAAAGTAGATGATAGAAAGAGACTACTAAATGTTAACCAGACATTCATTGAATCTCAATTGCTATTGGGTAAAAATGGCCTTGTGAAGGGTATTACCGGTGATTGATATTCAAAGATGTAGAAAATAGCCCAAACCCATCAAACACTAAACTCAACTGAATGTACTATTCCTTGACTAGTGCCATTATCCATTGGGTAGCACATCAAATGCAAATATAGAACATGAACCAACTACTATCAAAGACTCAAAGCCATAAATACAACTATTCTAGCCCATCCACTACTTACAAGATCCTTCTGTAGACAAATCTAATGAATCTATGCCCTATCCAAAGTATTTTTCACTTGATCCTAGATCAAGAACTAAAGACTAGAACATATACAAAGGTAACCCAATGCAATAGACTAGAAAATCCAAAAATCATGAGACTGACACCTATTGGTTCTTTTTCTTGCAGGACCAAGCTTGAATCAAATAGTTGGGCTTAAAACATAGGCTAGGCACTCAAGCTTGGCAAGAAAAACAAACCAATTGATGAGGATAAAGAGAAATCCTCCTTCTTCTTTGAGCTCCACATTCACTCAGGTGGGTATTGCCTTGTCTTCACACTCAAGACACCTCATGAAAAAACCAAAGGCCTGCAAACAGATTAATGTGGAATGGTTCTCAAACTCCTAGGTATCCTATACCTCAATAAAGACAATATCTCATGCAATAGCCCAACATGCATGGAATGAGTATGAAAACTAGAGACCTATCCTAACAACATGAAAGGGAAAGGGTGGGACAGAAAGGAATGTTTTGAAAGAATTGAAAGGACCTCTGAGATGCCCTAAGTCCCTGATAAACCAGTGCCTTGTCCAATGGGCCACAGAGTCAAATACAATATTGCAAGGGACAGCTATGAAACAAGAAAATAATATATCCAATGTGTTGATGCCTGACATCAATCACACACCATGACCAAACCTCAACTTAGTACCCACCTGTGTATTCAAATATGTTATTATCCTTCAAAGGATTTTGACCCTCCCCTTAGAAGAGACCTATGAACAGATAATACATTGACCAGCATCCACTGGAAGACAAGCATGACCGATCCTTGATATTTCAGCTCATACATATAAGAATACTATCCCTGAACCAGTTATCTCTGCGAAGACAACTCCACTTGCAAACAATTAGGCAATGAAAATAGAAAAATCAAACACCCTTGATGTATGATTAATGGACTCAGAATTCAAATGGAGATAGCTCAGTAATAGTAAAAATGTATTAAATCCTCACACATAAGACAATCCTATTACAAAATGTATTGTATTCTCTGAGCCAACATGAGAAAGAGGAACACTCTATATGCAAAGAGAAGGGGAAATTTGTAGAATAGAACCTTTCAATGGAACTGACAAAATTCAAAACCCCCTCTAAGTAAAAAATTCAACGACATATACCCCTAGCTACCTTGGAATTCTCAGAGAGAATGCAACAAGCTATAGACAGCTAGGGTTAGGGTTTCAACTACTCAACCTGCTAGAAACGGTCACAAAATTTACTGCAAATACATCTTGAGCCAAGAAAGTCCTTCACTAGGTACCAAATCAACCTCTACAATTAACTACATAGACCCTGGACCACACTGTGAATGGCAACCAATCACTTCTCACCAAACAGGGTCACTTCTGCATTGAAAACCAATCCTTTCTGGTTGCTGGAAACCCTCATAGAATTTGAATTCAAAATCAAATGGCTACATCCTTGGTACCCATCTCATCAGCAGTCATGATTTGAATGGAGATTAACTTTATAACCCTATCATTGGATCTTTATCTTTCTTGGGCTCGGCAACCTTAACTCATCTCGGCACCTCGGGCTACATTTAGTGAACACGTGACAAAGGAAAATCTCAGTCATGGAATGAAAATCCAAACCCCAGCTAAATCTAGTGAACACATGACTACACATGTTAAAAAGCTCCTTTAAGTCATTTGGCGAACTAGTGACTAAAGTCATTTCTCCAATTTGCGGAAAGAAAAGCATTGTTGCTAAAATATCACACGACCCCACGACAGGAAAAAAACTTTGTTTGGCCACCATAAATTTATTAGGACTGCCAAACAGTCTAGACCCCACCTCTAAATCTACAAATATGATGCCACCTGTCACCACACTATTTGTTGCAAGTGCTTGATCACCAATGCTGGACCCATGCCGAGAAAAAGCCTACCCCCTTGGAAGATCAGACGGTGGTCGCATGATCGCAAAGGGGAGGAATATTCCTCATGATTAAGTGGCAACCGTAGATTTTCTATGTTGTCACACTGCTTAAGAAAATTTTGGGCCCGCCATCTAGCCACTACACAACTGTGGAAAACTTAACCACCAGCCAAGTCACCATATGCTAGGAACCACGCGACTGAAGCAAAGAAAACCACAAGCCAAGTCACTGAATGCTAACCACTTAACTGCTCGGATCAAGCGACCACGTGACTAACCACCTGGAGGATCGTGAGATGTTAACATATAACTGCTAGGAATTTAGTGACTACATGACTAACCATTCACCAAGTCATGAGATGTTATCCGCTAACTACCAGATATCTAGAGAACACACGACTAAAGAGAAGAAACCACCTGCCAGGTCGCTGAATGTTAAGGGATTAATCATTAGGAACCAGTGAATAGGAGATAACCATAAGTTGCCAAGTCACTGAATGAGAACTAACCACCAGAGTAATGTGACAACAAAAAGAACACAGGGCAGGACATTAACCAAAACATTTGCAGGGAGGAGGCCAATTTCACAAGATTTTGCTATGACAGAAAATTTGCCTAACAATGGCTCTAGTTGGGGACGATGGGTAACTTGTGCCCATGCAAGAATTCAGGATCACTGGGAGAGCAGACCACCAACTGGACAAAAATAGGGAACTTGAAAAACATAGGGAACAAGAAGGAAGAGCACACAATAAGAAAGGGAAAGACTATACAAAGATTTATAGATATGTACAACTAGGCTCAAGGCCTCAAAAGAAAACCAGTGACCCTCCTGCATCAAAAATCTGGTTTTCATCCACATATGCAACCAGCCACCTGAAAATTTCATGACCACCTTGCTGCAAACATATGTGAATATTCATGGGCTGAAGAATAAAATTGCATTGATCACCACCCATGTTTTTTCACTCATGACTATCATATTCATATTCGAACTCCAAGAAGTAGGGAACATCATCTACTTCTCCTTGATGACTAGAAACAAAAATTTGATCTAGTAATGCATCAAAAAATAAAACATACTAAGCATCATGCATTACAATATAGTTACTTGGCTGAGAAGGACTAGGATCCTTTGAGTCACCTTCATACATTGCCTCAGCTACTGAGCAACTTGGTTCCTCCATGATGTCTTCATGAACTAGACCATGAACCAAGTGAAGGTCATCTTCAAAGCTCTTATGATAGGGGAACACTCCATCATCACTTTCACCAAAATAATTTTTGTCCCAACTACTGAAAACAAAGTCTTCAACATTGTCACAATCAGTATCATACTTGACAAAAGAAGGAAAAGGATTTGAACAAAAGACTTGTTCATCACTGCAATCTTGACGATAGGAAAACACACTATCATGTCCTTCTACCTCTTCTTTTGCAGAGTCACTACCATAAGGGAAACCAAATATACATGGATCTTCATGGTCACTTTGAACACTGGCCTCATTATCAATGTCAAAGTGTATATCATAGGGGAGCTACAAATCAAAGCTCAAAGCAGGGACATACCTTTGGAATTGTTCAGCCAAGAGTGCTGAAATCATTTTACTGCTTAGTGGACTTTGAGCTTCAATATCATTTTCTTCTTCATTAGCTACATCCTTGTCATTGCAAACATCATTCTTGTCCAAGACAAGAATGGAGATGTCTGGCCTTAGATCATCTTGTGTGAAGCAATCTATGTAGGAATCATCATCTACATCATATTCACTATTCTCCTCCTCACACAAAATAGCATCAAACCAGGACAAGAAGATTGCCTTCTCATGTTGACAAGAAGAAAAATCTGTAGACAAAAAGAAAATGCTACCATCCTCAAATTCATCTTCAACATCCTCATATGCACTGATCTCAGAATCAGCTTCATAGTCAACACTCTCTGCATAGTGAGAATCAACATCAGAAACACTGGCCTCTGCATGAACATCATCAGGAGCCACCAGTCTTAGCAATCTTATATCCTCTGCTAACTACCAGTTCACCATTTTCAACCTTGCTAACTCCTTCTTGAGAGAAACCACTTTATCAAAATGCTCAACAAACTTAGCTCTCAACACATCCTAAGAAGGGATTGAATATGAAGGCAAGGACAAGAACCACTTCCTTGCACCATCAGAAAATGTATGCATAAATAACCTCATGGCAATATCTTCATGCTCAATATCTATATTTCCAAAAAGACCCATAACATCATCAACATGCTGGCTTGTAGAAACAGATCCATCAGCCATGAATCTAGGCAAGCACTCCCCATCCTCAGCAACAAACTCATTAGGGGCACCCTCAATGCCATCAAAACAAAAGGGGCTATATTCCTCCATGAGGAACTACCCACTACAACTCATCCCTTTATAGCAGTGCTACATGCTTGATAGGGAAACATTTTCAATAAGAGAATACCTAGAAATTACAGTAGAAGACCTTTGGCTAGAAGCAAAGTAGATCTAGAGCACACCATAGAACTCCATCAGATAACTTGTCATGTAGAGCCACCACCTCCTTGAGAGGAAAATGTTTCACTATTTCTTCTTCCAACTAGCACAAAGCTACACCAGGTATACACACTATTTATCAGGAGGAACACTGATCAAATAGAGAAAGTTAGAGCCGCCACTCACCACTAGGTGACAAAATTTTACAAATGCTAATTTTGTCTATCTGACTCTTTTCTAGACTCTCCCCAGCAAAGTTACCACTTTGTTGGTTCTTTTTCTTGCAAGACCAAGCTTGAATCAAATACTTGGGCTTGAAACACAGGCTAGGCACTCAAGCTTGGCAAGAAAAACAAACCAATAAATGAGGATAAAGAGAAATCCTCCTACTTCTTTGAGCTCCACATTCACTCAGGCGGGTATTGCCTTGTCTGCACAGTCAAGACACCTCATGACAAAACCAAAGGCCTATAAATAGATTAATGTGGAATGGTTCTCAAACTCCTAGGTATCCTATACCTCAATAAAGCCAATATCTCATGCAATAGCCCAACATGCATGGAATGAGTATGAAAACCAGAGACCTATCCTAACAACATGAAAGGGAAAGGGTGGGATAGAAAGGAATGTTTTGAAAGAATTGAAAGGACCTCTGAGATGCCCTAAGTCCCTGATAGACTAGTGCCTTGTCCAATGGGCCACAGAGTCAAATACAATATTGCAGGGGACAGCTATGAAACAAGAAAATAATATATCCAATGTGTTGATGCCTGACATCAATCACACACCAAGACCAAACCTCAACTTAGTACCCACCTTTGTATTCAAATATGTTATTATCCTTCAAAGGATTTTGACCCTTCCCATAGAAGAGACCTATGAATAGATAATACATTGACCAGCATCCATTGGAAGACAAGCATTACCTATCGTTGATATTTTACCTCATACATATAAGAATACTATCCCTGAACTAGTTATCTCTATGAAGAAAACTCCACTTGCAAACACTTAGGCAATGAAAATAGAAAAATCAAACACCCTTGATGTATGATTAATGGACTCAGAATTCAAATGGAGATAGCTCAGTAATAGTAAAAATGTATTAAATCCTCACACATAAGACAATCCTATTACAAAATGTATTGTATTCTCTGAGCCAACATGAGAAAGAGGAACACTCTATATGCAAAGAGAAGGGGAAATCTACAGAATAGAACCTTTCACTAGAACTGGCAAAATTCAGAACCCCCTCTAAGTCAAAAATTCAACTACATATACCCCTAGCTACCTTGGAATTCTCAGAGAGAATGCAACAAGCTATAGACAGCTAGGGTTAGGGTTTCAACTACTCAACCTGCTAGAAACGGTCACAAAATTTACTGCAAATACATCTCAAGCCAAGAAAGTCCTTCACCAGGTACCAAATCAACCTTTGTAATTAACCGCATAGACCCTGGACCACACTGTGAACGGCAACCAATCACTTCTCACCAAATAGGGTCACTTATGCATTGAAAACTAGTCTTTTCTGGTTGCTAGAAACCCTCATAGAATTTGAATTCAAAATCAAATGGCTACATCCTTGGTGCCCAGCTCATCAGCGGTCATGATTCGAATGGAGATCAACTTTATAACCCTGTCGTTGGATCTTTATCTTTCCCTAGCTCGTAAACCTTAACTCATCTCAGCACCTTGGGCTACATTCAGTGAACATGTGATAAAGGAAAATCCTAGTCATGGAATGAAAATCCAAACCCCAGCTAAATCCAGTGAACAAGTGACTGCACATGTTGAAAAGCTCCTTTAAGTCATCTGGCAAACTGGTGACTGAATTCATTTCTCCAGTTCACAAAAAGAAAAGTGTTGCCGCTAAAACATCATGTGACCTCGTGATAAGAAGAAAACTTTTTTGGCCCACCATAAATTTTTTAGCATCACCAAACAACCCAGACCCCACCTCTAAATCTACAACTATGATGGCACCTATCGCCACATGATTCATTGAAATTGCATGATCACCAACGCTAGACCCACACTGAGAAAAAGCCTTACCCCCTTGGAAGATCAAACGATGGTCGCATGATCACAAAGGGGAGGAATATTCCTCATGATCAAGTGGCAACCATAGATTTTCTACATTTTCACATTGCCTAAGAAAGTTTCAGGCCCACCATCTAGCGATTATGTGACTGTGGAAAACTTAACTGCCAGCCAAGTTGCCAGATGCTAGGAACCTAACCGCTAGGATTCAGCGACCACGCAACTAAAGCAAAGAAAACCGCTAGCCAATTCATAGAATGCTAACCACTGAACTGCCAGGATCAAGTGACCATGTGACTAACAGCCTGGAGGATCATGAGATGTTAACATATAGCTTCTAAGAATTCAGTGAATACGTGACTAACCATTCACCAAGTCGTGAGATGTTAGTCACTAACTGCCAGATATCTAGAGAACATGTGACTGAAGAGAAGAAACCACCTGCCAGGTCACTAAATGTTAAGGGATTAACTGGTAGGAACCAGTGAACAGGAGATAACCATAAGTTGCCAAGTCGCTGAATGAGAACTAACCGCCAGAGCAAGGTGACAACAAGAAGAACATAGGGCAGGACATCAACCAAAACATTTACAGGGAGGAGGCCAATTTCACAAGATTTTGCTATGACAAAAAATTGGCCTAACAACACCAAGGAGAGACTTGAAAGTATGAGAATAGTTATATTAAGTATAATGAATCATGTACATGTCTATACCAGAAATGAGACTACCACTTCAATAACCTGCAAAAGATGCAAAGAAGTTCTACTCAGCCTCTCACAATGCGACAGAGCTTTCTATTTCCCACTGGAACCAAATAGATTGGAACCCTTACATAGTCAAAAAATCAAAAATTTATACCACTAGCCACCTTGGGAATCTCAAAGAGATTGCATGAAGCTTAGGGTGACTAGGGTTAGAGTTACAACAATGAAACCACAAAAAAAATCCAAAAACCATGCTGGAGGGAAAACCAACACCAATCTATTAGAAATAAGGCATGATCCTCATGGCAAGAAAACCTTCAAATTTGTGCCTAGGATCACAAATTCATCATGAAAATTAGTCTGACTAGACCATAAAAACATCTCGAGCCAACAAACTGTCCTCCCCACATGGCAAAACATCCTTGCAAACACTCATGGCACCCTGGACCATACTACAAAAGCAAGCGCCACCAAACCAATCAAATTTGGCCATGAAAGCATTCAATCCTGGTACTTCCTATTGCAAAAACTCTCTGTAAGTTCAAACGGTCACATTCATGGTGCCAGAAGTAAATCAGCGGTCTACATTCAAATCTTGACCAACTTTAAGTCTCCATCGTTAGATCTTCACTTTCCCGGGCATCAGCAAGATTAACCACAACTAGAAATTGGGCTACATTTGTGCTTGGTCACATGATCACAAGGCACCATGGACCACCCCTAACTCCCCAATAGCAATGATCATAGCAGTTGTCACATGATCGCATAGCCAGGAGATAGGCTATGCGAACATGCGACAACTCTTCTGCATTGCAACCCTTTACCACGTCATAACTCCGCAACACCGCTGAGAGTTAACACAAAGAGGTTATTCACATGGTCACATAGCCCATTTCCTGGCTATGCAATCATGTAACAACCTACCAACACTTTAACCGTTAACCTACCCTATCACCGCCGCATCACCGAAACACCGGCCCCACTTTATCTAGCGAACTGGTGACCGAAAATTTTTTTCCAGTTCGTGAAATACTTTATGCCATCACCAAATTATTATGCAAACCAGTGACAAGAAGGAAATTTGTCAGGCTACCACATTTTATCCATACCATCAAAAACACTGAGAAGTCACACTGGGCCCGCCAAGGAAAATCGACGGTCGGTCGCATGATCACATGGACCGGCAAGATTCCACATGATCACACAACTACCATTGATCTGGAATCTTCCTAATAGTACTTGGGCCCATTTTCCATCATGCCACCTTAGACCAATCGAAAGATGCCACACCACCACTTGCCATCGAGCTCAAGAACAGGTGTCAACCAGTCGCATGATCGCATGTCAGAAAACTTTGACATGCGATCATGCGATAGCCAACCACAAGCTGCCACATCACTGCTAGTGGGACCACAACCCTTCTGTCAATGGGCCCCATGCGCAAGGAAGGAAACTTGTCACATGATTGCATGCCATAGAACTGGCCCTTGCGATCATGCAACAAGGCCATATGATTTCCAAGCATTCAGAGATTATGTGACAAATTGCCCGCCAGGTCATTAGATGCTAGCTGATAACTGCCAAACATGAAGAGATTACACGACCACACAGTCATGTGATCTCTGAATAAAAGATGCAACCGCTAGAAGATTTGGAGAATCAGGGACACAATCGAGCAAGGACTGGGCCCCACACAAGAAATAGTCGATCGCATGGTCACATGTCAAAAATCTTTGACATGCGATCATATGACAACCAATC
Source organism: Chamaecyparis obtusa (assembly GCA_027943335.1). Classification (NCBI taxonomy): domain Eukaryota; kingdom Viridiplantae; phylum Streptophyta; class Pinopsida; order Cupressales; family Cupressaceae; genus Chamaecyparis; species Chamaecyparis obtusa. The sequence goes on from BSBK01006524.1 coordinate 938,737, forward strand.
AATTTAAAAATTTCTAAAACCTAGGCCCACCAATAGGTCACAGCTATGCAAATAGAAAACACCAACAAAGAGGGAAAAATTGCAAGGTCAAAAACACACAGGGTTTTTGGCAAAAGATCAAAAACACATAAGGTTTTCATGGAGACCAAAAGGCAGCAGGGAGACTGAAAACATCATGGATTTTCAAAAACATTGTGGGTTTTTGACACTTGGGCATATTTTGAAAATTGTTTCCTACATACCTTAAAACTTGAAAATCTCCCTGGGTTTTGCAATTCAACACGTGTGATTTGAACTAGAGCAAGGTGACACAATGAAGAACACAGGGTAGGACACCTCAAGAAAACTTGCAAGGAAATGGGCCATTTTCAAAATATTTTGCATTGATAGGAAAATGGACCAACAAGACCCTTGTAGAAATATTTTTTAAATTGAGAAACAATGGCTAGCAGGTTTTGGTTTAAAACATCACCGTCAATATCACCCTTTCCTGACAGATCAGACAACCTAGAAATTCATCATAATAGTCAACAAGCCTCTTAAAAAGTCATCATCCACATCACTAGTTAGAACCAATGAGAAATGACCACCTCAGTACGATAAAAGAATCTTGGCCTTTCATCAGATGGTGGCCGTATGATCACATGGGCTCAAAATATTTCATGTGAACATACAACCACCATAGATCTTTGACAAGATAGCACCATTATAGATCCTTGTCACCATTTGGTCGACCAATGAAACATGAGCATGTCACAAGGAAAGGACCCACCAGTAGAAGCTTTGACAATAAAGCAAGATCAACGGCTGGCGCATGATCTCATGGGCTCAGAAGATTCCATGAGACTATACGCCAATCATTAGATTAAAAGGAAAGGAAGCACACTAGGCTGTGCTGACAAGTGTTGCATTTTAATTCACTATTGACTGCCTCCTTAGGACTGAGACCGCCAGGCATAACATTAACCGCTTGCCAGATTGCATGAACATGCGATTGGAGAGAATGATGGGTCATGGAATGAAAAGTACTTAACCACCAAAGATAAGAGATCAAGTGACCCCTCAGTCACCTAATTGTCGAATAAAACCCTTGACCACCAGAAAACATGGAGATTTAGTGACTGCATTGTGAAGAGCTAGGATCCTCTTGGTTGTGACAATGCACTTAGGAAATGCTGATGTCAGAGAAGAAGTGCGAAGTGCCAAAGATCAAAAACAACCTGGGCTTTCATTTTGACTAAAGGAAATATAAAACATCGATTGTTTTACACTTAGGCAATTTTTTGGAACCCTGTGACACAAGTTATTTCTTGCAGACCTTTAAAAAATGAATATCTCCCTAGGTTTTGCGATTAAGCACATGCGATTAGAACTAGAGCATGATGAGACATTGAAGAACATGGGGCCAAGGTCACAAACCATAAAACCTTGTAGATAAACTTTTCAAGCGAAGACTGGCTAAAATCACATGACAAGGAATTTTGGGTAACAATAAGCAATGTAATAAACAACCATAGAAAGATATGCATACACAATAACATAATGACACAAGATATGTTGACTAGAGAACCTCTTGATCAAAGAGTAAACTCTAGTGGGCATGATGCCCACAAAAGATGCACTACTATGAAAGTTCCTTTTGAGAGATGGACTCTGTTATGAGTCTTATGAAATATATTCGGTACATATTAGTCCCTGCTAGGAGACTTTGAATCCCTGTTAGGAGTTATGGAAGATAGAAGGACCCACTGCCCAAACAACTTCAATGGCAAGATCACTAAACACACTATCCAATTGATCTCTATATTATTCAATAGAATAATATCACAATATTACTGATCTCAACAAGTTATTACTTCTCCTCTGACTGTGCCAAATTGTACCAACTACTTCATTAGATCTCAATACTAGATCTATGTACTTCACATATCCTCTTTCAACAAGTATTGCACAATTCTACAATTCACTTTCACAATCTTACATTTCCATTCCACATTACAATAAGGAAAACATTCCTTCCTTTATACCACACTCAATTAATTACAAAGGAGTTAGCATACATATTACAAAATAAAATTTTCCACGTGTTACATAAAAATTCCATAATTACAAAAAATTGTCAGCTTCCAATTAGGATAACTCTTCACTTGTGTGACCTCTAACCTTGATGTCACATCCACATCAAAATTATTGTGTCTTCATATTCTGTTCAACTTTGCATGCTCAGATTGAATCCCATTTAGGAGATATCATCTGATTTCCACAAACCGCTACTCAGGAATAGTGTTTGAATACTACTTCCACTAATTTCCACATAAGTATCATGAATAGATGAATTTTTGTATGCACTCTCAACCAAAATCATGTAAGACATCATAGATTAAGTCCTTAACTCTACATAGCTTGATCTTCAATATCTTACGTACGCTAACTTAAATACTGTCTGCTTCTCTGTAAAACTTTAGTAGATCACTGTGTTGACATCAATGACAATTATAGTCATGAATGCAATAAGAACTACTCTATAATGGCTAAAAATAATCCTCCATAGGATATATTAAGCATTCATTCCTAACAATCTCCCCCATTGGAATTGACGGCAACATAGATGAAAAAACATCCAAGTTCAATGAATACCAACACTGCAACATAGCTGCTCTGAAAATTCTTTCAAGTCCTCTTCATCAATCAAATCTTGCCTCATTTTCCTATTCAATTCTTTCAATTTTCCATTTTATATTTCTTGTAACCTTCTCCCTCAAATTATCTTCAATAGATGGTTTTTTTTCATTTATATTTCTCCCCCATTGACATAAATAACAAATTCTACATCACTATGTCAATAATAACTTCAATGTCAAAAGACACTTTTTAGAAAATACATTCACTAGAATCCTCATGACTCAGCTCTGAAAAAAATACTCCACCATACAGGAAGTACCAACATCTAGTCTAGAAAAAAGATAAGGCTCATATATCACTGGATAGATGCAACAATCTGCATCACTTCTCAAAAGTAGGTTGGGGCATAACCCCAAGCATACCTCTCAAATACTCAAATGTATCCTTAGGAAAAGTTTTTGTAAATATATCTTCAATATTCTCTTTTTTACTTATATACTCAAGTCTGACTTATTTCTCTGTAACTTTCTCTCTCACTACATGATAATTTATTTCTATATGCTTTGTCTTAGAATGTAGTGCATGATTCTTAGACATATTAGCTGTATTGGTGTTATCACAATGTACAACAACAAGCTCAACAAATTTTATTCCAATATCCTTCAGCATTTGTTTCATCCAAATTATCTGATTACAATTGTTTTTTGCTACCATATACTCTACTTCTAATGTGCTTTGTGAAATATGGTTTTTCTTCTTGCTTAGCCAAGAAACCAATCTTCCTCCAAAGAAAAATTTTCCACCACTTGTTTTCTTTTTGTCATCAACACTACCTCCCCAATCAGCATTTGTATATGCACATAGGGTAAAGTCATCAAATTTTTCATACCACAATCCATATTCAATTGTGCCTCTTAAGTACCTTAGTATCCTTTTTACTACTACATAATATGATTCTCTAGGTTCAACTTGAAATCTTGCAACAATTCCAACTACATGTGATATATCTGGTCTTGTATGAGTTAAATATTGCAATCCTCAAATGGTGCAGGAGAACCCTTCTGAGGGCTCCCACCATTTAAAATTTTGGTTGTATTAATCTTTGGAATGAAGCCTTGTAAGTAGAATAAGAGCCATGAGCTTAGTTGGTGTGTGTAGGGTCTAGTTAGGATCCTAGAGTCATAGTTATGTCTTTCTTTGGGATTGTACAGTGACTTAGGGGATGATGTCATCCTAATGTCACATGGCCTTAGATGAGATAAAATTCTAAAAATAGGGGTATTCAATGTTTTATTACATGTGTACTTTGTTTTAAACCTAAGAATGGTCTTAGGATATAAAGAGAGCAAAAATTGCTCAAGCAATAAAAGTTGCTCAAAAAGTGGCATAGCAACTTTTCAAAGTTGCTTAACAACTTTTTCTAATTTGGGTTCAAAAATTACCCAAGTGGCTAAGAGCCCTAGAAAATTTCATACCCCAAGGAATAGACTATTTATGTTTGGAAAAACCCTAATCCAAGGGTTGGAGGTCATTATGTATGGCTCTGAGAGAGTTTAATGAGACTTGACTATATTTTGGTGTCCCAGTCAACACCAATGGAATGAACATGAAGAGCTAATGAATAGCACTTAAGATCTTTGGCATTGAACATTTTAATTTGAGTATTTACTTTCATTTTGGTGTGTTTATATTAGTTTCTCTACAAGTTTGTGTGTGTTCTTGTTTATATTTTGAAACCACTAGTCCTCTATCCAGTTTGGAGAGGCATGTAAATATGGGCCTGTAACTCCTATCCCCACCATGGAAATACCACGAAACCTTGGGATATGGTATTAAAAACCCTATTCTATATATATATGCAAGAAAGGCCCTAGAAAGAGTGTGCAAGTATTTATTTGACCAAACCCTAGGTGAGCTTGGACTGTGCCCGGCTAGGTAAGGTCAGCGTAGAGGATGCTATATAAGTCGAGCATGAAGATTTCAGAGAAAATACCTTGGAGGAATTCAAGAAGGAAAAGAGAAGGTTAATTGGTGCGAAGGAGAGGATCCCACCAAACTATTAAAGGTGTTAATACAATCAAACTAGCTCTATGACTCTACCAAGCTCAAAAAGCCCTAGAAACCCTCATTTCTGGTTAGGGCACTGTATGGACATTTGAAGACACAAAACCCTAAAAATCATTGGGGGATGGGAAAATCAATGGAAGTCTGTATCAAATATTATCCATTATTTGGTAAGGGAAGTAGGTCAAAAGTCCTATAAACCCAGAGAGGAGGCCTAATTGGGGTTCTTTTCTAGTAGCCCTGTTTTGGGAAGAAATGATGAGATTGGATAACAAGCTAGCTTACCCAATATTTTTGAGTCACTTAGATGATTGAAAAAACACCTTGGGAGACATCTCCACCCTTGTCAAACTCTAAGAAGGTGAGAAAGAAAGAAACCCTTATTAGCCTATGTAAGGATATGAAGCTAGACGATGTGGAAGAATCCTAAGGAGAAGGAGAGTTTAACATTGGTGGTTAGATTGGGCTAGGTCAGGGGATCCTATTGAGTAAAGGCATCCTAGAGACCATAGAGTGTGGTTAGATCACACTAGAGATCCATGATAAGGATCAAGGAGCATAGACTAAGCTAGTCTATCCCAATCTCCCCATCCAATTGGTATTAGAGCAAGAAAGACTTGGGAAGTGGTTAGCTGGAGAGTGTGGATGTCTGAACCTCTAGAAGAATTATTAGGGTCATCTTAGAAGAAAAATATGGTGACTAATGCAGAGCTATCAAATAAGGTAGAAGAGTAGGAAGAAGCAAATAGACTCCTACAAGAAAGGTTGTTTCAGATGGAGCAATTATTGGATGATGTCCAAGCCAAGGTAGACAAAGTCAATGATAGAATGGAGGAGCAAGATGCTAAAGAGAAAGAGAAGACTATAGATGATGATGTGCCAACACCTAAACCTCCAACTCAAGATGAGTGGTTATTGAAAGCAATAAAGGCCATCATTAGCAAGGCATTTTGAGGGTGTCCCTCTACTTACTGGAAGAATGGACATAGAACTAGTCATGCAATGGATTGAGGGCATGGAGATTCACTTTGAATGTGAAGAGATCTCTAAAGCACAAAAGGTTAAAGTTTCTAAATCAAGATTGAGAGGCCAATCTCTAACTTGGTGGAACTATCTCCAAGAAGAAAGGGAGAAAGAGGGAAAGAATCCAATTGCTAATTGGAAAGCTATGGTAAACAAGGTGAGAGAAGCATACCTACCTGCATACTATGAAATCCAGTAGCATAGAAGAAGATTAAACCTCAAACAAAAGGAGATGGATGTGGCTAAAAGGAAACTAAGTGAGTGGAAAATAGTTCCCTACACTACACTCCGAAGGAGAGGACTGTGCAAATTCAGATTTAACCCTTATCAATTATAGAATGTTAATACAATTAACTTAGATGTTGCTACAATAACATGAATACATGAAAAAGAGAATGACACAATGATATACCCTAGGGAAAACCTTTCGGTAAAACCCCCAACACTCCAAAACCTGCAAAATGTATCAATTAAAACTGTTACAGTTTATAATACACTTGCAATGCAAGTTCTTTCAGGAGATCATGAACACTTGAAGACAAATCCAATAGCATAAGACATTCCAATAATACACTTGATTCTCATCAGAATTTGCAACCCTAAAAAAAATGCTTATATTATGTGCTTCCCTTTTTTAGGGTAACTTCCAAAGAACAACTATATTAGGGTTTTACCATTCTCCAAGAAAATAAAAACTTGAAATTTTTTTCTGGGACAATGCCCCAAACCCCACGATTGTAGAAGAGTGTATAGTGCTCAAATTTATCAGTTGCCACATGTCTTGCATGTCTTCACCCATCATCAAATCTTTCACAATTAGCTCTTACAAATATTAATGACCATCATAGGAATCCATCATAACCATTTTAGTCATGATCACCTTACACATTGTCCAAAGTGCTAACATTTAGAAAATAGAAAATGTAAGGAAATATACAAGGTTGAGACACCTTATTCCTAATAGTGGCCACCTATACCAAAGAGTTTCACAAGTTGAGCCTAAGGTCCAAAGTGAAGGAAGAGGAGAGCATCAAGGTGGCAAGATACTTGAGTGGGCTAAAATGAATTATAGCAGAGGAGATAAATTTGTTCATTCCTACTATAGTTCTTGGGTGTCAACATATGGCACAAAAGATAGAAGAAAAGTAGAGAAGGAAGTAAGAACCCAACTCCAAAAATAGAGGCAAAGGTAGAGACTCTAGAGGGGGTCAAAGAGGAGGTTCTAGTGGTAGAGGAGGTGACTCAAGAAGCTAGGGAGAGAGTAGACTCCTAGAGAAAGTTGTAGAGACTAGTACAATGGGCACCTTCAATAGAGGAAGAGGGTCTCATGGTGGAACAAGTAGAGGAAGAAGTGCAGGGAGAAGTAGCTCCTACTTTGCCATAATGAAATGTTACCAGTGTGGACAACTTGGACACCCTTCTTATAGGTGTCTTGATAAACCTACAAGCTCTACCAATGAGAAGAGAGTAGCATATGCCCAAGAAGATGGAAGCAACTCATGCACTAATGAGGTAAGAAAACTAGAATTAGAGATGGGGGAGAACTTGATGTTTATGAGAGTGCTCATTAGGAAACCTAGTCAAGGAGAACCCAAGAAAAGGAGAGCTCTTTTTAGAGTTAGATGCAAGATACAAGGAAAAGTTTGCAAGGTGATAGTTGATTCAAGATCAATTGATAATATCATATCAGATGAAGCAGCAAAGAAGTTGAAACTCACAAAGATTCCCCATGCAAACCCTTATAAGGTGACTTGGTTGAATCAAGAGAAGTGTATGTTAGTGAATGAGCAGACAAGGGTGGAGTTTTCCATTGGAAGATATAGGCACAAAGTTCTTTGTGATGTCCTACCCATGGATGCCTATCATCTCCTATTGGGAAGACCCTAGCAATTTGATAGGAAAGTGATCTATGATGGAGAAGAGAACTCCATTTCCTTCAAGAAGGATGGCAAGACATTCAAGCTTCATTCTTTGACAAAGAGTGATGAAGGAGCCTCAAGGACACCTAGTGTGTTTGTTAGTAGTGGGAAGGAGTTTTTACAATCCTTGCATGATGATCAGATAGTGGGATGTGCCATTTTTGTAAAGCCAAAAGAGGAAGAACACAAGTTACTGATAGAGACAACTAAGGAGGTGAAGAGAATGTTAGAGGAATTAAGAGACATTGTAAGTGATGGAGCACCTACAACACTTCCTCCAAGAAAGGCTATAAGTCATCAAATAGACTTTGTACCTGGTACATCTCTACCTAACAAAGAAGCATACAAGCTTACCCCTGATCAAAACAAATAAGTAGAAAGGAAAGTGCAAGAGTTATTGGATCAAGGACTGATCAAGAAAAGTATTAGTCCATGTGCAGTCCCGGTGGTGTTGGCATCCAAGAAGGGAGGAAAGTGGAGACTTTTCACTGATTCAAGGGCCATCAATAGGATTAATATTACAAATAGATTTCCAATTCCTAGGATAGAAGACTTGATGGACTATTTTTGAGGTGTTATGTATTTTTCTAAGTTGGATCTTAAAAGTGGTTATCACCAAATAAGGATTAAGGAGGGTGATGAGTGGAAGACTAAATTTAAGACCACAAATTGGTTGTATGAATGGCTTGTGATGTCATTTGGGCTTACCAATGCCCCAAGCACCTTCATGAGGTTGATGAATGAGGTCTTGAAGGATTTCATTGATAGATTTGTGATGGTGTACCTAGATGACATACTCATCTATAGAAAAACCAATGCAGAACAACTTGAGCACTTAAGGTTAGTCTTAAAGAGGCTACATGAGGAGCAATTGGCTATCGGCCTAGAGAAATGTGAATATATGCCACAAGAGCTACTCTACTTGTGATTTGTGGTATCCAAGGGTACTTTGAAGATGGACCCAAGCAAGGTGGAGGCAATCTTGAATTGGTGTACCCCTAAAATAGGGACTGAAGTTAGGAGTTTTCATGGTTTGGCATAATTTTATAGGAAATTTGTGAGAGATTTTAGTGGTATATGTGCACCAGTGCTTGACACCATTAAAGGAGGACTTAAAACTAAGTTCAAGTTGACTGAGGAAGCTGACAAAGCATTCCAAACATTGAAACAAGAGGTATCTACCAAACCTATCCTACTCATACCTAACTTTGACAAGTTATTTACACTAGAGTGTGATGCAAGTGGTATTGCAGTAGGGGGTGTATTGAGTCAAGAGGGAAGGCCTGTGGCATTTTTAGTGATAAAATAAATGAACCAAAGAAGAGGTATTTAGCCTATGATCTAGAGTTATATGAATTAGTGCAATCCCTCATGAAGTGGAGGTATTACTTCCTTCCAAAAGAATTTGTGGCATTCATAGATAAGCAAGCCTTGAGTTACATTAATACTCAAGAGAAGCTTAGTAATACACACTTGAAGTGGATATAGTATCTCCAATCCTTTACCTTCACTATTAAGAACAAGAAGGGGAAACTCAATAAAGTAGCAAATGCCTTAAGTAGCAAGCTATTAACTATTCTAGAAGTGCAATTACAAAGCATAGGAATGGCAGGTTTCAAAGATCTTCATGAGGAGAATGAAGACTTCTCCTCAGCCTATAAGGTATGCAATGAGTTTTAAAATCACTTCCATAGTGAGTATGTAGATCATACTCTACAAAATGGACTATTATTTAAAGGCAATCAACTATGTGTGCTTAGGGGATCCATGAGGGAAAATCTGATCCAAGAGAAGCACAATGGGAACCTAAGTGGGCATTTTGGCATTAACAAAACCATGGAGTTGGTACAGAGATACTATTTTTGGCCTAAGTTTCCAAGGGATGTAAGGAGATATGTGGAATAGTGTGGTGTGTACCAAAGGGCTAAAGGAGGCTTAAGAAATGTAGGGCTTTATCAACCATTACCAGTTCCAAATAGGCCTTGGGAGTGTGTGAATATGGACTTTGTGGTTGGACTCCATAAAACAAAAATAGTTATAGATAGCATCTATGTTGTTGTAGATAGGCTCTCTAAGATGATTCATTTTATTCCTTGTAGAACTACTCATGATGAAAGCTATATAACACATCTATTCTTTAAGGAGATTGTAAGGATTCATGGACTCTTGTTGAGCATTGTGTCAGATAGGGATAGTAAGTTCATGGCTCATTTTAGGAAAACCTTATGTAAAAGGATAGGAACTAGTCTCTAATTCATCTTAGCTTACCATCCACAAAATGATGGTCAAACTGAGGCTATCAATAGGGTATTGGGCAATTTTCTGAGGTTCTTGACCAAGGAGTATGGGTAGACTTGGGATCTAGTCATTCCACAAGTAGAGTGTGCCTACAATGACAGTGTGAATAGGACCATAGGTAGGATTCCTTTTGAGGTTGTGTATGGAAGACACCCTAGAATATTTTTTGAACTAAGAGACCTTGGTTCAATAGAGATGAAGAGTGGCCAAGCAGAGAACTTCACTCAAACTATCAAGGAGGTACATGAATAGGTTAAGAAGGCCATCCTAGAGTGCACTCAAAAGCTAAAGGATAAATTTTATGAGAAAAGAAAAGAAGTTCAGTTCAAGGTAAGGGACTATGTGATGGTCCATTTAAGAAAAGAAAGAATGCAAAAAGGCATTCCTACTAAGATGTAAATGAAGAGAGTAGGGCCTTGTAAAATTTTGGCCAACTATGGTGAAAATGCCTATAAGGTGGATCTTCCATTAGATTTAGCTATCTCACCAGTATTCAATGTTGCTAACCTAGTCTTGTTCAACAGAGACATAGCACAACACAGTGAAGATCAATCCAAGGTGATATAAGAACTAGATAGCAATGCCATGCCTAAAAAGAAGTAGCCTATAGCAGAATAGATCTTGGAATCAAGAGTGAAGAATTCCACCATGTATCAAGTTTACATGGAGCACCTAGTAAAATGGCTAGGTCAACTTGAGTCTAAAGCCACTTGGGTAGAGGAGAGCTAGTTCAAGAAACTAGTCATAGACCTAGCCCTCATCAACCCCAAAGTGCCTTAATCTATGTCAAGAGGGACTATGGTGCAGGATCACCCTTCTAAGGGCTCCCAAAATTTCAAATTTTGGATGTGTTAAGCTTTTGAATGAAGCCTTGTAAGTAGAATAAGAGCCATGAGCTTAGTTGGTGTGTGTAGGGTCTAGTTAGGATCCTAGAGTCATAGTTATGTCTTTCTTTCTAATTGGACAATGACTCATGGGATGATGTCATCCTAATGTTACATGGCCTTAGATGAGATAAAAGTCTAAAAATAGGGCTATTCACTATTTTAGCACATGTGTGATTTGTTTTAGACCTAAGAATTGATGAAGGGTGCTCCCCTTAATACCAAAAACACAACAGAGATAGAGAAACAACAACAATTTGCAAGAATAGAAAATGGGCTTCTTATTATCTCCAAAAGTGTGGAATTACAAATTTTAGAATTACAATATGAAAATCCACATGGGCATTCCCCTTACAATATTCTATAGGACAAAGCCTTGAATCATTACCCAGATCTACCTAGAACTACTTTGAACTACCTAAGACAATACTACAACCTTCCTTATATAGGCAAT